>APFE030677309.1:52058-120584 GCA_000404065.3 Pinus taeda
GCCGATTGCGCAGCGGGGGGATCACAGGGGGGCGGCAACCCCCCCTGTCTGGGGGGTTTGAGGGGGGCGGGTAGCTCCCCTCTACGGGGTTCAGGGCAGTGCCTCGAGAAAATTTTTTTTTGGACCCTATATTAGGTTGGGCGAACCTACCTATGGTTTTCCGGTCCATGGTTTTGAACGCGATGGTTTTCGGTCCATGGTATTGGATGCTTCGGCATGTATAAATATGTATTGTAACATTGAAAGGAATATAATGAAAAATCAAGCTGGTAGTCTCGTTTTGAGATCCAGTGGGAAATCTCTGTGTATATGTGTTTTATGTGTTATGCTCTCGCATTTTTATTTTTCCTGTGATTTAGAATTAATATGCAGGTAATTTCTGTACGGGGTTAAAACCTACAGTCAATTTGATAAAAAAAAGGTTTACATCCCTTGAAACAAAGTTATAAAAAGGTATACACAAGTAGCTTGGCTAATTATTTCAGAATGCTTATCTTTTAACATCACTCATATTCATAGGGAGTTGAAATCAACGGAAGATAGGTTAGACATTTTCATGTCTAGCACTTAAAGAAAATTACTCATTAAAAGGCAAAACTATATTTTTAAATATTTCTATCCCTCACATGTTCCTAATAATGTGTATCCTTGGAAAGTATTTCTAAATGACAAAATCATTTGTGCCTTCCTACCAAATGACCCTTTAAAAAGGAAATCATCTCATTAAAGAATAATCAATACCCTAAAGCGATAACCATTTTGGAGAATTCCTTCTCTCCCCATGATGTGAGAAAATAAAATTAGGGCTCCAAGGAGGATTTGAAGAGGAAGGGTGGTGAAACCATACTTGAAAAATAGAAATTCATGGATCTATTTCATGAATTTTGAGGCATATTTGCATGGTCATATGACCTTTTGTGTGGGTCCAACCCCAATCTAATATGGTACACAATCCCTATCAAAAAAGACGCATGGCCTATAAGACAAAGACAAAGGATTGTAAATCCTACACTTATAGTGACAATAAAAAATGTAGTAAATAAGTGACTCATTACTCACATTATCTTTGTTGTTAAGTATTTATAGTGGGTAGCTAACCTTTTTCTAGTAAAAAAGAGAAACAATGGCACAATAATATGTGTATATTTATATGCATCAAATAGAGCAAGTGTAAAAGATAAATTTTTGCTTCCTAACATTGAATTTATTTTGAAATAAGTAATAGGATCACAGATGTTGTGACTTCTCAATGGTTTTTCTAGATATGACCATATAAATGTGAAGAGGGGTGACAAGTGCAAAAAAGAAATTACTACTTGTTGGGGCCCTTTGCCTATGAATTTCTTTTGGATTAGTCAGTGTAGCTGCCATGTTTTAGAGGCCCTTTGCCTATGAATTTCTTTTGGATTAGTTAGTGTAGCTGCGATGTTTTAGAGACTATGTTTAGAGAATTGTCAAAAAAATTAAAAAGCACAATTATGGTGGGATTGATTAATTCCAATTTGAAAAATGAACTAATTGGTGTCTTGAAACCTTATCGTATTAAAAACAATAGATGATGTAATTGTTGCATCATAACACCATGGAAATTATTTAGTGTCATATCTTTCTCATCAATCTGTTGAATGATCCACTCAATGGTTTCAACACATAGTAGAACATACATATGTGACGTTATCTTATGAAACCGTGACTTCTTGATATTAATATATACTTCATGGTTTTCTTTGTCCTAGGGCACCTATTTCCTGGAGAACTTTTGATATGTTTCTTCTGACGTCATGGGTACTAATTTATCTACATAACAAGTGGTATCTATATAGATGGGCACTTTGATAAAGGAACGTTCTGCAACTCCTTCAATATCTCTTTACGCTATCTCCTTGTCATGCCTTTTACTGGTTGGTGGAGCCATATCTCCTTTTGACAAGGAGATTTTGAAATAATCAAGATCAGTCACACCTAACATTTCAAATATATTCATGGAAACACAAAATGTAAGGCAAAAATCACAAAGATAATTCATTGTTTATAAAGTTCGCAAACTGTGAAATTATAGTGTGATAAGCCTTAGTCGCAGACTGTCGAGATAAAATACGATAAGGTAGAGTGACGCGATGGGAAATGCATAGTCGTAGAGCGTGGAGACAACTTATGATGAGGATTAAGGTTCAGTCACAAACTGCAGAGACAGATTGGGATAAGGAGTAGTTAGCGTGGGGAAAAACTCAGCCATAATCTATGAAGATATTTTGTGACTGAGGGAAAGACTTAGCACAATTTACGAAGATAGATTGTGACTGAGGGAAAGACTTAGTCACAAGGAAAGGCTTAGCCACAATCTTGAGGGGTAAGATGTGATTAGGGTAAGGAACAATTTCATCAGCGAGAGAGAGGCTCATTTACGAAAAGGAACAATGTGGACGTGCATTTATCATGGAGCAATGGGTTGAAATGGCGAGGTGATGAAAATGTTGGTGCTTCGGGAGGGTAAAATGTTTTTGAGAGTATTGAGACATACTAAAATTGACAAAGTGAGGATAAGGGATGATCAAGTTGTGGGAGAAGAGAACGGGTGAAAAGGAGTTTAAAGGGTATAAAGAGGAGGGGTAGATTAAGCATCGAGTATATGAAATGGCTAGGGTAATTGAAGCAATGGAATACAAAATGTCAAAATCGTAAATCAACAAGGGAGGATGTGACCACTTACCCATATACCAACCCTATTGTCACAGTTGCAAAGTACAAAGTCAAACCACGACGATTGTGAGTTCCTTAGACTATGAATTCATAGACTTAGAGCAAAAGACAGTGTGAAAATGAATTGGGGGTGACCCTTTATATAATTTTTCCACATGTGCGATGGTATCAGCGTATTTAATGCGCTCTTGCGAGGAAAATTGTGAAGACTGGTAATTCAATACGATGAAACCCGCAATGTCACATTTTCAAAAGTTAGAGTGTGGTGGGCCCTACGTAGTCGCACCTTCTCCATTTAGATCATTATATTGTAGTCTATCCTTCAAAACTACAACTTTATCACATTTTCACATCACAAGGTGCAATATGTCACAAATAGTCACAAACTCACAGGGTAAAGTGCGATAACACAGTTTAGATTTCTAGATTGCGCACTTATCACATATCATAAATACAATTGCGCGATGCAACTAATTGTAATAGTCTATGAAAATGATTCTATGCAAAAATTAAGAAGTAAAAGGGAACTTAGAGGAATCATGGAGACAAGTAAACTTAGGGAAAACATGAAGCTTATCTTTTGGAAGTTCAAGATAGGAGGATCCAAATTATAAAAGATGTCGACAATTTGGAGTTGTTGTAGCTGCTAAAACATGACCTTAAAATATCATCATGTTGCTAACAAGAACCTTAAAGTCGACCCATGAAATGAAGAGTGATTATATAAATATCACATTATTTTTTCTTCTTCTTTTGTAGGGTTAGAATCATAACTTATTTCAAATGATGGCTTAACAACTAGTACAATTGCACAAAATTTTTAAAATCAACACATGAATAAAAAAGTGGTGGTACTAAGAGTATCCTTTTTAGCTTAAAATTCCAATTCTTTAAAATCATGGCCATAAAAGCCAATGTTGTTCCAACAAAATTCTTAAAAGCCATGCATGAATAAAAGTATTGCCATGAGTAGCATTTTGATTTATTTTCTTTTTTTATTTATTAAATTTTTTTCTCATGGTTGAAATCCCAAAATTTTGAAACCATGGGTTGGAACTATTACCATGGAAACAAAAACCCTAAAATCACTACCTGAATTAAAAGGATGTGTTATCAATGTTACACCTACATTTTGAAATCATGGCCTAAAAAAATAGTATAGTTGAAAAAATTGTAAACGAAATGGGAAGCGGAACAAATAATAGAGGAGAAAAAATAGGGTAGGAAAACATGTAGAAAAACAATTTATCTTATTTTTAAAAAATAATTGAAAAAATGAACATAGTTTTAAAATAATTAAAAAGAGGGAAATTTAAATTTAGAGAAAGAAAACACTACCTCACATAGTTCTCACCATCCTTTAATATATAATATATATATATATATATAATATATAATTATATATATATATATATATATATAAAATCTGCATGGGGTAGCTCAAGTGGCAGTGACCGTCGAAATGAGTCTCAACTGAAAACCCCCCCAAAGAAGTCTTGGGTTCAAATCTTTTGGGCTTACCCTTCCCCGTAGCGGGGTATGTAATGGACATGAAAATAGGAGAGTCCTAACCAAGCTTTACAAATATATATAATAATATAATAATATAATATATATATATAAGAATATCTTTACAAATATATAATATATATATATATATATATATATTATAATATATAAATATATAGTATATATATATATATATATATATAGTTAATTGCTTATGGATTTCAACTAGTTTTTTACTTTAACAAAAGCATTAAAGAATTGTTCATCGAAGAATTTGATGGTGAATGTCATGAAACTCCCCAAATGCCAAACACCTCTACAACTCCCGCCGCTAGAGAAGGTGACCATTAGATGTGCAGTTTGCAATTTTATTTTTCCAATCTTTTAATGACGGCGGGGTCGGGGGTTCGACACCTTCCCACTTGAGACTTGCATTAAAGAACATGGTGGAACATGGGAAATCCCATCTTCTTCCACATAAAAATCCTCAGCCACTGACAACTCATGGGAAGAAATACGACCGCAAGGGTTGTGACATGACGTTGATAAAGAATCTACTTGTTACCAAATATGGATTCCCAGAAAATTCCATCCTCCTTTTAATAGAGGAGCCCACTGTAGTCGAGGATTTGAATCCCATCAAAGGAAAAAATAAAACAAATTTGCACCCCCTATAAGAAATATTAGTGTGAGTGCCACTGACCCTGGGCCCTCAAACTGTGTAGAGGTAGGGACCACAGAGGGCGAAGGCAATGAATCCAAAAATGAGGGTTTACTAATGAATGCTAGCATCGTTTACAATGGATAAGTCATGGTTGTTGAGCAAGATCCCTATAATAGTGAAGTTGCGATTGTTGAACAAGAACCTTCTGGCTGATAAGTTGTGGACGTCGACCAAGAGTCCCTTCCTAAAACCCTGGAAGATGCAGTGCCTTGCCCTAAGGGTTTCCAGGGGATACTGAAGCAGATTGATTTTGGGGAAGCCACTAGTGAGAAGGTTGAGTTTGTTATCGTTCTGAGGCCTTTTCAAAACTCGATGAAATAGATTTCTTAGCATTCGATGTTTTTCTAGGTCAGATCTACATATATGGTAAAATGCCTCGAGCTATCACTCGAACTCAAAATAGGGCTACCCTCTGGATTACAACACCTTATTTTCGAAGGTAAGCAAATGGAAGATCTCTTTCCTCTCTTTGTTTATAATATATGTAGGGATGTCACTGTTTTCTTGGCTCTCTGACAGCGTGGGGGAGATTTCGGAAAGCCTTCCTCTTCGCAAGCCTTCTCTTACAAAGACACAGTATGAAACCAAGTTCCCCAACATACAGAGTCACCTTAGGAATGTCCCCTTTCCTCAGGCAAGGAGGCTCAGGACCAGGTTGCTTCAAGGCATTTTATAGTAGAGAAAGCTAACGATGTTCCTTCAGTGGAAATCACTCATCCATATTTGGAAGGAATCTATGAGTTGTTGGTAGGTAAGGGCCTCCTCTGTCGTTTCAATGGGCTATGGCCATGTACAACAGACCTTTACAAATGCATCCATTCAACTTGGACCAATGCATGCAGGGTTCTCTTCTATTCCAAGGGTTTCTTCATCGTCATTTTTTACAATGATATAGATTATCAGAATGCTCTTTCCAAGGGGCCCTGGTTTTGGAAAAAAATTCCCCTTGGTTCCCAGATTTTAACCCCTCCACAACTATGATCATAAAGCTACCCAATTGGCTTAGGCTCCCTATTTTTCCAGCCCATCTATGGCATTCTTTAGTGTTTTTGAGTATCGGAAACACCTTGGATTATTTTCTAACAACAGACCCTTAATGAGGTCAGTGTGGAGTCTTCACCTATGCTAGGATTTACGTAGAACTCGACACCAACAAAGGCTTTCCTAACAAAATTAATTTAAAAATAGGTGATTTTCACTAGACCTAATAGCTGGACTACAAGAACATTTCTTTTCGGTGTCAACTTTTCCATCAAACAGGTCATCTTCAAAACTCTTGTTCTAAAAAACTAGTGAAATAGAACCCCGGATCTAAAGAATGGAAGCCATGCAACCCACCTCCTTGAGAAGAGGAGGATTCCTCTTCTTTGGATCAAGAAAATGATGAGTTTGATGATGACATGCTCCCATCGGATAAGGCCCATAATTCATATTTTCAAAAGCCTCGTGAAGGAAGTCAAGATATCCAAGTTTTGTCATCCAGAAGAGAAGAACTCAATAATAATGCTCTAATGGGTGCCATGTAGCACACCCATGAATCAACCTCTTCGAACTCTAACAAAGATCCCTCCCTAAATTTTTTGAACAATCTTAAGGTAGCTTTAGTAGCCACACCTCTAAAAGGTTGGACCAAAGTAGCAAAGAAGAAAGGAAATAAAGGACACACTAGTGATCAATGCCAAGCTATGTGATTCAAATCTTTCTGTTTTTTCATTTTCTATGTGTTTTGTACTTTGTTTCATGGCCATCCTTAGGCCTATTTTGTCTATGGCCATCTTTAGGTCGGTTATATCATATGGCCATCACATACTATCATCGTAAAACTTTTTATATTAATAGAAATATTTTTGTATTGACTTATATATATAATATTATATATATATATACCTTGTTCTATAAGTCTTTTGTTTTGGAGCATTCCTTTCATATGCATGATGTCAATCTTGATTGTAAAATGAGTGCTCTTAAGGAACAATCTGAATCTTTTAATTCCTTCCTTTACAGCAAGAATTTCTTTGTGAAGAAGGGTAATTTAATTCTAGACTAGAAAATGTACCTGAAGTATAAGCACAAACTTTTTCTCTTTTTCAATGTTTCTGTAAAAGGATTGCCCCCCAACAACAATCTAATGCATTTGTTTCTAGTATAAAAGGAAGATCTTCTTGAGGAAGAGTGAGCGGCGGTAGCTGCTCAATCTTTTGCTTGATATTTTTGATTGCTTGAATCATTTGATCAGACCAAATGCTTCCTTTCTTTAAATGTTGTTGTAGAAATTTTGTATCTTTTGCTTGTTCGAGATAGAATTGTCTTATATAATTCAAGCATCCCAAAAACCGTTGTACAATTCTAATATCTAGGAGAATATCAGGAAAGTTAGCTAATGAACGTAGAACATGAGGCTGTAATTCTACTTTCCCTTGAGATATAAACAATCCCAAATACTCAATGCGAGTTTTAGCAATAATGAATTTGTCAAATGAATTAGAGAGGGCAAGTCCATGTTGATGGACTATTGATAAAAACTCTCTAAATGACTTTATGTTCTGCAATATCTCTGTTGTACACAAGAAGGTCATCAATATATACAATAATAAAAGGAAAATCTTTAAAGATATCCTCCATTCTTTTCTGAAACTCTGATGGAGCATTTTTCAAACCAAAAGGCATGAAAGTCCATTGATATTGTCCTTCTGGTACCACAAAGGTTGTTTTTCATCTATCCTCTGGAACAATCCCAATTTGTCAAAATTCACTTTTCAAATCAAATTTTCTAAAAGCATTTGCTTTAGCAATCTTGGATAAGAGTAACTCTTTATTGGGGAGAGAATACCTAATCGACATTAATGCTTCATTTAAAGCCTTGTAATTTATAACCAATCTCTTTTTTCGTCGTTTCTGCTCAGAGAGTTTGTTGACATAAAATGCAGGACAAGCCCATGAACTCTTACAAGGTTCAATAAGCTTTCTAAGTAATAGATCTTGGATCTCTTTATTACACCATTCTTGTTATGAGGGGCTCATATGATTTTTAGATACTTTCTGAGCCATAATTGTGCCTTCTTTTTTGAATGGAAGAGAGACAAAATATTTTTCTCTAGACCAAAATGCATCAAGGTGGTCAAAAGTACAATTTTCTTTGATTTTCTAACTAATATCTGCAAGGACAGTAGCAACATGAGTATCAGCATGCTTAACAATTTTCTGGATTTTACTTAGATCAGCTAGAGTAGTCTCTTGATTAAGAGCTTCATCTGGATTAATATTTAGTGTATATCTGTTCTTGGCTGGAACTAGGATCTTACTTCCCTGCACATTAAAATGATTAGATTTTTGTCAATCGTAATGGGAATGAACTTTTTCATAAAATCTTGTCCTAACAACATGTCTACCCCTGTGTCATAATTAAACGGAGTCACAAAAACTTCTGTTGCTCCCAGCAGTCGAGGAAAATCTGGAGCAATGTATGGAATCTGGATAAGTTGTTTATTGACTGCCCTGAACTGGATTTGAGTAAGCTTCTAGTAGTAACCAGGGATTACATTGTATTTACAACCGCTACTCATAGCACCTGTATCAATATGGGCATCCAAAGTATATTCTTTATATCCAGGGACTTTTATATTTACAAGGATTACCACCATGTCATCAATCCCACTGATATCTTAGATATTCTCATTGTTTTCTTGATTTTTTTTTGTCAAAGTTGTCTGAGAATCTGCAAAAGAGAGAGAAACAAACTTGGAGTTTAAATCATCTAATTCTTGCATTTGAACTTTGATTTTTTGTGCAAGATCTCTCATTTGTGCCCTATCTTCTCGTAAACGTTTTTCAACCTGATGAATCTTGTCCAATATTTGCTTTGTGGTATTGGTGGACAAAGGAGGATCGGATTCCTGGAAATCTTCTATTTTAATAGAAGTTTGAGGGAGATCACTTTTCAAATGATCTATTTTCTCTTGTATCCTTCTTCTTGGTATGAGTAAAATGGGATGTAGAGATACTTTGTCTCTTTCTAATTCTTCCACCTGATGTTTAAGGGTAGAGAAGGAGAACATTAAGCAATCAGAGATATATGTACAATCACTCTGATTATCGTCTAGACAGAGTTGTTTGAAATCTTCCTCCAGCGCTGAGGAACTATCTGTCTAAGTAACAGAAAAGCATTCAAAATCATAATCAGGCTGAGAAACAAGATCCCATTCTGTTGGATCATGTGTAGTTCTAAATATAGAAGAAATTTTCTTTTGAGCCTTTTTATTTTCTTTATTGGGACAATTGTTTGCCCAATGACCAAGCTTACCACAAATAAAATATTTTGTTTGCTTGGTTGGTTTATTCCTCCTTCTAAATATGAATCTAGATCTTTGCTTTGGAGATGAGTATCTTCTCTTTGATCTAGAGGAATATTGCTTGGTTTTACATTGACATTTATCAATTTGGTTTTTTTGAGAACCCTTCTTGGAGGTGTTCTTATAACATCCAAAATGATATGTCTCTGAAAAGGAATCACAACTAGTAGGACTGAAATGTAATTGTTTTTTAACATTTTTCTTGGTCTTATATGATGCACATTCATTCTTCAATATTGTGAGGATATGTTGATGCAATGCTACTAATGATAATGTATCAATAGAAATATTCTGGGCCAAAAGTGATTGATGAACCAGTTCTGGAATCTTACCAGGCATAGATGCTATATAATGCCTGAGATATGCAATATTATGATGATCAGGAATCTTATAATACAAATTCTGCATGGTGCAATAATATTCTGATAAGAGATCTAAATTGCACAAACTTTGACTCATAAACATCTGGGGAAAGTGCTTATTATCAGAACATATAACTCCCAAAAATTCATGGGATAGAGCCATCAGTATTGCTTGTAGTGGATCATCACTTTCTAGAATTTCATTCTGCTCATCTTATTTTATAATCTCCCACCACAATCTCGCATTTCCAATTAAATTCCAGGTAAGGAGAATTACTATATCTTTCCATGAAGCTTTTATATCAGCTTTCTTCTGAGAAGCCCAAGCATTTATCTATTGTAATAGAATAAGGGTTTGATCTCTTGTTAAACAATTAAAATTTATAAAGAAAGTACTCCCCTACTTATCAGGCCTGAAAGTAGAGGATGGATAATAGCTAAATTCTGTAGAGGCAAGATTTTGTGTCCATGTGCTGAAGTGACTGTTCTTTGATTGTGAACCAATGTCAAGTCTTGTTGTTCTTGCATTTTTGTTTGAAAAAATAAATCTTTCATTTCTTTTGTTCTTTGGGGGATTTGATGATCCTTCATCTCTTGACTGACTTGCCATCTTGATTTCTACAATACAAAAAATTTCAATTTTCTGTTTTAGTAGATCTAGCTTTTCTCAGGCTAATCTAGTTCCTTGAACTAAAGCATATAGCTCTCCATAATTTCTATCAATCATTGTAAGTGAGAGTTGTTGTGAATTTCCAATAGCTTTGGCCAATGTGAATTTTGTGCCTTCTTCTTCTATCTCGGAATAATTAGGAGGGTTGTAAGTTTTGACTATAGATGCTTCAAATCTAGTTACAACTCTACTTATTACTCCTAGCTGATTATTGATTATTCTGAGTTGGTTTTCATATATGTCTTAAGAAGCATTCATTGTATCAATACTCTGGTGAATTTTTTTGACATGTTCTTTGACTTCAACCACTTCCCTGGCTAAGTCATCTATGTTTTGGGCTATGCAAATCGACTAATAATTACCATAATTTTGCATTTTAGTGAATTCAGAAGGTTTTGGATCTATAGTTGTCCTGTAATGCAAAAATTGAAGATCACTCTGAAAAACACCATCCTTGAATTTAGGTGTGCTATTACTTGGATCTAATCTTCTTTCTAGTAATTCCATTTTATTTCCTGGCTTCTCTCTGGGAAGGGAGATCATGCATAAATCTCTTGTTGGAGGCATGATACATTCAAGACAATTTGGATGTTGTCCTAAATGGTGAGTTTCTACTGCTGTTTGGTATCGTTTTTTTTTCTTCTTTATCTCCATCGCAGTAAATGCAGTCTGCTAATGGATTGTTCTTATGCTTATCCAAATACTTAGAAATGGGTACTGGAATATTTACTTGACGAGGTAATCTGGAAGATTGACTTCTAACTAACTTTTTTTGCGAGGAATCTGATTGGAACTTGAGACTTGTACTACCATCTGGTCTTTTATAGTTTTTAACTGTTTGGAGAAAGTATCGGCCAATTGTGGATATTTATGTGACATCGAGGTGTATTGACTATTCCATTCAGATGGTAAGCTGAAATCACAAAACCCTACCTACAAGGGAGTTGTGTTTCCAGGGCCAGCGATAACTCCTTCTTTTAAAGCTCTTTGTGACAAAACTAGGATTTAAAGGAGGCATACTTAAAGAAACAAATCGAATACATACATGTGACTGTAACTGTGCTATCTGGGACTGGGGAGCGGTGTCATACCCATGAAACTGAATATATGCTTGCAGAAAATCATTTATATATGGGACTGTTAATGACACTTGGTATCGAGAAACCACTGAAGATCAGATTGGACCATTATTTAAGGGGCTTTGAAAGCCACCAATTAAAGCATCTTCAAACTTATTGTGTCTGGTGTCAAGAACACATGTAAGACATAAATTATTTAAACCTAGTCTGACTAAAGGGTTGATACCAAATTGAATGAATCCAATATGAATGTATGGATATCCATGACGCAAACCCCATTCAATATCATCTTTTCTGATCAAAGGAATCCGAAAGACACTCTGCCCTACTGAAACGGGAAACATTTACAGAAGAAAACCTAAAAAGACTAGCAGCACGAAACTGGAAGATGGGTAGTTTGTAAATTTTATCAGTTTCGATTGAAGGTAATTCCCAATTGGGTTGGGGATTGAACTCTTGTTCAACTACTTTATCATCAAACAAAACATCTTTCTATTGTTTTTTTTTTGGATCTTGGCACTAGATTCATGTTCAAGTGGCGACTCCACTTCTTTCATTTCTTACAAGAATTTATGTTAGAAGTTTGCTTCTTATGGATCTCTTGATTTTCTTGAGCAAGGCTCTCTCTCTCTAGCATCAATTTGGCCCCTCCTTTTTCCCTTTAAGATGGTCATCATGAATGACTTGTTGGTCCCATGTCATTTTACTAACATTCCTCATGATATTCCAGAAAATGCCATTAATAAATTACCTTATTTCACGGGTAATAATGCACTCACTGATAGAACTCACCTCTTTAGGTTTTATCTTTGTATGAAAATATTTGTGGCTATGTACAATATAATCATGAAGATGTCAAGATGCGGTATTTTGTCCATTCCTTGGAAGGCGATACTAGAGATTAGTTTTGCAATTTTCTTGATAATTCTTTTGATTCTTTACAATACATCATCGATGCTTTTAAAGATGGATACAGAGATCAAAAGGGCTCGCCTTGTGCTCCTAGTACTATGAAGAAATATGAAAGTGATCTTATAAAGAACCCAATTATCAAAGAAAGATTTCAAGAAAATATGCCACGTCAAAATGTGCCTTATTGCAAACCTTATGACCATTTTCATGATGAATCCACCTGTGTCGTTGCAAGACGAATCTGTCACAGTGGACAAGCAGGGACAAGTTGTCACACTGTTGTCGACAATGAAAGTTAAAATGATAAGCATATTATTGAGGAATTAAAGAAAATGATCAAAGACATGCAATTCAGTCAAACATAGTTGATGAGAAACATGGAACTTAATCAAGAAAAATTGATAGTAAATCACACCAATGATATGAGAACCTTGTACACCAAATTAGAAAAATGTGATAAGGAGCTAGAAATCATGAAGGTCAATCACTTCAAACAAGTGACTACCATTCAAGCAAGTCATAAAGAAGAAATAAGTTCAGTTCAAGTGAATTATGATTAAGTAATAAAGGATATGGAAATCGCTTTTCAAAGCAGGGTGTTAGCTATAAAAGGAAAACATGATGAGGCAGCAAAGATCATGAAAATTAATCACTCTGATCAGATAACCACCATAGAGGCAGAGTATGCTCAAGAGATGGAGCCTATGATGACCAATATGCAGAATCATTTGATTGTCATAAAAGAAGATAATGACAAAGTAATAAAAGATATGGAAGCCGGTCATATATGTCTTCAGAATAAGTTGTTGACCATGGAGGAAATTCAGACCAAGGAAATCAATGTTATGAAGGTTGAACACTCTAACCAGACGGATGCCATAAGAATTGAAAAGATCACTCTTCAGAATAAGTTGTAAGTAATGGAAAAGGTATAGGATTTTCAACAGGGATCAAAGGATGAAAGAAACAAGGAACCTACGACAAATCACAAGCCTCCTAGTCCACTAGAGCAGTTCTCATCTCATCGCAAGAAGGTCACTTGCCCCATTCAAGACAAGTCAGTTGGAAGTGCCCTGGTTGAAAAGGAAAATTGGAAAGATCATGCCTATGTGTCTCCATTAACAAAATATATCCAAGATAAAATTGGGCATACCTCAGATCTTTCATCCGAGCATCTTCAAGATCAAGACAACACATCTATAGTAGTCTCATTATTGACATCACAACCCACCAAGAAGAAAACCAAAAAGCAGAAAAGAAGAAGGAAGAAATTTGATGTGTTTGATGGCCGAGAGCAGTTTGATATTCGGATGATCCAAAGTCCTAGCATTCTCAGAATCTAACATGACACATCCGAGAAACAACCCATAGACTTTCCGGAGAGTTGGAAGATGCTCAGTATGCACTATGTTGAAGACATCTGATGCCATAGGGAATCCTATGTATTGTATTTCTAACCCTACTCCGTGTTATTTATTTTGTTAAAGTAATTTTCATTTCAGCATTTTGTTTCATAGATTAATTGTTATTGGTTACAAAGCTTCTATTTTATGTACTTAATGTTAAATAATGATTTTTGGATTTTATTTGGATGGACGCTACTTATATGAACTTGTCTGTTGCTTGGGTGCAGATTCTGGATTCTCACATTCTTTCGGTGAAGCATCGTGTCCCCAAGTAGATCCAGATGTTGACCGCTCCGTGTCAACTACCCTATAGAAGTACACTTTTTCGTGAAGGGATTCCATCATGCTTGAGCATTCAAAGGTTTTGGATTCATCATCATCAACTGTCAGTTTGTCAGAGTTGTAAACCCATTCTCCAAAATTTTAATGTAAATGATACTAGTAAGACCATATATGTATGTAACAACCAAAGTAAGCCTATTTTTTTGGCAACGAATTTCATCCTATGAGGTTTTTCATCTCACTGATTCATTTGTGTTTCTAAACACAAATGGTCGGAAAAGTTTTTCCCTCCAACCTCACCCCAAAGCTAGGGTGGAATTTATCATCAAGGTCGTAGGTAAGCCCTAGTGTTTTATTTGAGTCTTTTGTAAAAGTGATTTGGGAATAATTTAAGCTAATTGGCTAAATTATTCTATTACAAATTACTTAGTCTTGTAAATCATATTGAGTCACAAAATTGGGTAATAAATTGAGGATTTATAAGGAACAGACGTCCCTCCTTTGAGGTTTTAATTGTAATATCTCGATGTAAAAAATATTTTGGTGCATGGTCCCTCATAATTAGACATCATGGCTAAAATATTAGAGAGTGGAAAAAAAATTATCAATCTCCTCAAGTGTCAAATAATTAAAATTTTTGGCAAAAATAAATTAAAATCCTAAGCTAAAAATTTGATTAATTAGAGTCAAAATTAAAAGTCCTAGAGAAATTAAATTCTCCAAGTGGAAAAAATCGTGGGTCTTAAAGAAATTAATTTTTGGAGGTCCCCCACCAAGGGAAAATTTGAAATTTCAAGAAAAATTGGACCCTTGGGCCTTGGTGGTTAAGTCAAAGTCAATTTTTTGAGGAAATTAGCTCAAAATAATTATTTTTGAGCTAATCAAAAATGGATTAAATGAGAAATTTGAAATTCCTCAAAAATAAAGATTTTCGACGGTGAAGATTAAAAGATGATCAAATATTCATCAACAGTCAACATTAATTTGACAGGGATCAAGTCAACTAGTCGTGATTTTCCACTTGGAGGATTTATCTATAAATTAGAAGTCATTTGCTTCTCAAGTTACCAAAAATTTTCGAAAAAGCTCTGAGTCAAGCTTTGGTGTAATATATATAGATATATATATATATATATATATGGAAATAATAAAGAAGGTTTTGGGGTTTATTCATGTGGTGTTCCTCTTCTACTTCTTGTGGTAAATTTTTTATCATGTTCTTAATGCTCTATTGAATAATAATTTTATAAGTTATTTTTTCTTTAACCATTGAGTGGATTCACTATATGCACAAGTATCTTGCATTAATTATTGGGTTTAGAGAGACATTATAACTTGATTGATCTAGCAGGTGCCTCTAGATCTTGAGGGTTATGGTGTTTATCTAGCCCCTATTGATCTAATAACTTGATCTTAAGTGTGTAGAGATCTCAAGGATTCAGATCTTGGGCGTGAGGGGAAGCTTTCAGTTGGACCAACCCATTGTGTTAAATTTTGGGTCTTATTTGACGATTGGTTTTGCAGAGATTTGGACCATTGCTTACCCTTTAAAACTATTTTACTCATCTATTTTTATCTATTGTGCATTAAATGAACATATCTGCTTATAAGAGCCATAAATCATTGTGAATATTGTAAATAATTTATCTTCTAACCCTTGTTTGCAGCTAGGGTTTTGGGATTTATTTTAAAATTTTGTCCATATTAGGGTTTTGGGATTTATTTTAAATTTTTGTACATATTGGGGTTTTGGGCTTTTGTAATTATATTTTTTGCAAGTGAGATTCAAGCTAGATCTGAAAATCTTTCGAGGGTTTCAAAGGTTTCAGTGCTTGGAAAAAATCTAAGAGGGTTTCTAGAGGTGGATCTAGGCCTAGGAAGGCAAAATCCACCCTCTATTATTTCTCCAAACTCAACATCAAGCTTCAGAGGAATTTGTGTGATTGTTTGAAAATAAATTTCGAGATATGGAATTTTTTCTCTAAACTTGGCAAGGGTTTCAGTGATTTTCTGAGGCTTCTAGCTTTGTCATGGCCTCATTCTCTCCTCTAGAGCCCTCCGCTGAGCTCCTTTCAGCTTGACGTAAGTTCTTAAGTGTTGTTTATTCCTTGTCGTGGGCTTGAGAGCCCTCATAGCCCTCTAGAACTCCCTTAAAGCCTCCTTTCCCTGTGGCCTTCAGTTTCAGGCTTCCCTAGCCCTTCAAACCCTCACAACAACCCTCCCTGGGCTTATCGTCGACCTTCTAGCCCTGTTGGTCTAGACTGCAGAGCCCTCCACCTCCTTTTTTGCCATAATACCCCCCCGTTGACCTTTCTCTTTCATTTTCTTCCCCACGGAAACCTTCTTTTATCTCTGCATCAAGCTTTAGGGCTTCAATCATCCCTCCGCTACCTTTCTCCCAACCTACATTGCCCTTAAATCCCCCTTACCTTTCTCCCAACCTGCATTGCCCTTAAATCCCCCTTACCTTTCTCGACCCTCAATCCTAAGGCCTCCAGGACCCTCAACTCTTCAATGCAACCTCTTCTGCCTTCAATGCAAACTCTAGAGGCCTTTTCATCAACCACAAGTAAATCTCAGGATTATCTATTGTTATGTATCATTTATGGTCAATTACTTGTGTTTACAGGTGTAGCGTGGAGTTTGGAGGAGATTTGGGCACTTGTTTGAGGTACTACCACTCAAATATGTGGTCCTTGGGTAACTGTCTACAACAAGATATAAAGTAAAGTATAATGCAGGTCGTAATCATAATATCAACACCTAGCATTATGCATGAAAAACACTCTAATTAACATACAATAATTGCAAGAATAATTACAAGTGCTTTGGCTTGCTTTCTTCAATAATTGGATGATTGATTTGATTGTTAAGGGACTGACATCTATTGGTATAGAGGTCTGATTTGAAAAATTGGATAGGTGTAATCTCATTTTTCAGTGACTTCCAATAGTATTTTCACATTTGCATTTGATACTAGAATTGGATCTTGAACATTGGTTTCTTTCTTTGCATCTCGTGGTAAATTGTGAATTATATTGGGCACTAATCTCATCATATTGAAGAATGATATTGATTGATCTTAAGCTACAGTGAGTTTATCTTTGTTACTTGAAGGTCTGGTTCATTCTTGAAAAGAGTTCCTTTTTATGGTCCTGAAAAGTTACGCATTTTTGGGGTTGTCTATCACATCTTAGCATAAAGGTAATTCAATGTTAGCTCTTTGTCCTTTTGAATTTACTCACTGCATGAAACACAGGCGGCATAAAGAAATTTAGGCATATGTTGCCTCATGGTTTACACACTATTGTGAGAAGGGTTGTTGGCTTTGAATTTAACATTGTGTTTGCTTATAGAATCCATACAAGTATAAGTTTACATCTAAAAGCACTAATCTCATCTTGTTGAATATTTGGTACAATAGTTCTCTTGTTTCATTGCTCCTTCATTGACATTTAGGCTATGAATCTAATATCAGATTGGGTCGTTATCTTGAGTGAATAAGCAATCTTGTGCTCTTACTTGCAGCATTAATCATACCTTAGAAATATCTAATTAAACATTGGTAGCTTGTTGAAGTAGACTAAGAGCATTTACAAATCTTATTGTTGCTTTGGATAATTGTAATTTGCGTATCATTTGAATGATTCAATAATTGTTGAAATTAGATAAGTGCTTTGGTTTCCTTTCTTTCTATTCAGATAAAACATATTGTGGGTATTGGCTAAGTAGTCACCAACATTTGGCATCTAAAGTTTAACTTGAAGATTGGTGAATGAAATTGTTGAAGAGCATTGGTTAAGAATATTAACATATCATATTGAATCGTTGGGAAATTGTATCTTTGGTTGGCACATTAGCATTTATTCTAGTGATTAAGATTGTCTCTGGAAATTCGTTAATAAGTACTTATCGATATAACTCAAATATTGATCATAATTAAAGTACTTAAAACATTAACAGTCTTTATTTAAGAATTATTCACTAATTTCACCTTGCATATCATTTTAAGCTATTATTGTGTCTAAAATTTACCTCCAATCATAAACTTGGTTGATACATTTCTAGGACAGCCTCTATCATTTAGCATGAGGGGCATCGACAACTCTTCGATGGCTAACATGGTGAGCTTGCAATCATCAGAGCCATAGTCTCTGTAGCGCCAGAGGCATCGAGTGATAGGAACTTAACAGAAAGTATCATTAATCAAGCGCTTGCTTGATTCTTGTTAGCCTCCTTCCCACAACCTTCCTTGCAGCGTAACGTCAAAATAGTTAAGGGAGGGTCATACGTAGATTAGACATCTAATTAAAATTAACCAAGATCTTTGCAATTCATGTAGGTCTTAGAAATTGCATTTCATATAAGATAATAAAGCATCAAAGCAGTGGTCCATTCGATACTTGGTCCCAATTTCATAAAGCAAGAGTATTGACTTCAAAAGGCACTGGTCTCAAATATATATAAATTCAATCTAATCCTTAAAATCTTGGTAGATTTAACCAAGTGCTAGGCCACTCAACTGTGTCTCCCATACTCGTTGATTCCCAACTTGTCCCTCATCATCTCATTTTCACAAGTTCTACCCCCCATAGCCTAATGTTGGGAGACAGCTAGAACGGAAAGGTTGGGGATCAGGGTGACAACTCCCAACCTGAGTCATGCTCGCAATGCCTGTACAATATGAGCAACAACAAGGCCCATTATGTCAAGGATCCATTATTCCTTAGAATTGCAAATAATCATCAAGTTATTTAACTCCACATAGCAAATTTCTAGTAAAGCATAGTCTTTATTTTATTCCACGAGCTAATTCAACATTTTATGCTTCTCATCATTTTTAAGCATGTATGAAAGGGAGCCCTACAACTTTTAGACTTTGGTGATATATCTTTGGTGTTGTGTTTACCTACTTCCTAACACTACATATACTTTATGAGATGTTCTCACAATGCAATCAATAATAGCATGGTTTCTCTTCGTAAAAGGTTTTGTATATTGATCTTCCTTACATGACCACACTCCCATGTTCCAAGTTCTAAGTGGTATTGACCCTCACACACACACACATATGCACTTTTTCAGTTACCCTAATATAGAGATTTGTTTAGTAGGGGAAAACCAAAATTACATTTTCTAAAGTCACTCATAGCATTATTGTTTTCCATTTATGTTTGCAATCATTCATTATATTTCCATTGTGTTTAAATCTTTCTTCCATATAATATGCCTTTCCAATAATCTAATGCAGACTTGGTGATTTCAAATTCTTTCTTGTCAAAGAAAGTGTTAATTTAGTGCATTAATAAACTTTGTACTTTTGATTCTTTCATTATTTACATAATCTATGTATTTGGCCAAAACCATGAATTTCACACTGTGAATAGCACCAATAACATTTCCCTATCTCAAATTATAAATTTATTAATTCTCCACTTGAACTAATATTTTGCTAAATATTTTTCCTTAGAAACACTAGACAAACTATTCCCATTTTCTAAAGTTGCTTATAGCATTATTATATTTGTCATTTCTCTTTGAAATAATTCAATATTTCCTCATTGTGTTTAGACCTTTCTTCCATGTAATATGCCTTTCCAATAGTCTATAACAAACATCGTGATTTCAAACTCTCTATGGTCAAACACTCTGTTAAAGTAGTGCATTAATAAACTTTATACTTTTGATTCTTTCATCCTTTATGTAATCAGTATACTTGACCAAAGTCATGAATTTCACATTGTGAAGAGTGTCAATAATGTTTCTCTCTCAAATTATAAAATTCATTAACTCTCCACTTGAAATAATATTTTGCTAAATGTTTTTTTTCCTTGAAACACTAGACAAACTATTCACATCCCTATTGTGTACCTCTAACATTTATGTCAAAAAAATTGTTTAAATATTTTTCTGTTTCTGTTACAAAGGTATTGGTGTTCTTAGGTTGCTTGTTGAAATGTACAACATATTGCATCACAAAGGTATTGGTGTTCTTAGGTTGCTTGTTGAAATGTACAACATATTGCATCACCTTAATCATCATATTACTATGTTCTTTACATTTACAACTCAAAAGCACCAAAGGAAAACTTTGATGGACCAAAGAATCCATCAAAGAGTTATGAAGACTTAAGAGACAAAATCTCATGGAAAATAAAAGAAATGATCATATCACACAGAATCTGGGTTAGCTCAAAAGATTTTCTTTGACAATAATGGACAAAAATTTTGACAACCACAAATACCAACATCAATTGAAATAAAAAACAAGCTATTTATTGTTTTTCTTTCTTTTTGTGTTTTTATTAAGCATGAAACTTTGGGGGTTTCTCTTAATTTTTTAAATAACTTTGTATATAGTACCATGTTTGTGCCTCACAAACTTATGGTGAAATCTCTTAAGTCATATAGGTCAATGTCACAAATGAGGTTGATGCAAACTCCAAGAAAACATGAGAGAATATTAAAAATAAATTTAAGATGAGATGTAAATAGGACAAGCAACATCTTCACTTTCTAAGCAAAATGCAAACGAAGGATCAATATCAACAACCATAAAAGCACACCGAATCACAATATAAATATGCCTCAAAGATATATAGATAATAGAAGGTTTGGTAACATTCTTCAACAAGTGTAACATCAAACACTAAAAATTGGTTTGCATATATCAAGAGGTATATGGAGTTTTCTATATGCAAGAATATCATGTCGACATTCCTCCACAACTGCATCATTCAACAATTTAAAAAATGGCAAATTTATCTTAAAAAATTGAAATTGATATTTCGTGTGTAAATTTGAATTCAATTTTAAGCAACAATGAAAGTGCAATAAATAATTATCTAACATCGGCAAAGAGAAGCAAAGCCTCCTCCTGGGCAAGAGCAACCAGTGGTAATATCTAGTCTCATGTATGGATTAAGGCTAGATGTTGGAAACCCCATGACCATGTTTGAGGTAGCCTCTGCAATGACCACAAGGAATATTGGCTCTCTAGCATATACTATCATGGCTAAAACCACCTTTCAGTCTTGGACTAAGACCTAAAATTGTTTCTAACTGGCTAAGAGCTTCTCTTAACCTGAAATTGGTTTGAAAGGCTAAGACCTCATTTTCCTCAAATATAACAAATGAGGATAAGGTCCAAGACACAGATGCATTTGGCAAGAGTAGAACTCTACACTCTTATGAACCACCAGCAAGTTATTTTAGGTGCCATGGGCTTTTTTATAATAACGGTGATGAGTCAGCTTTTTTTATAATAACAGTGATGAGTCGGCTTGTATTCATGGATCAAGGCAAATGATGGCACTTCTCACTGTCAGTTCACCACTGAGGTATGAGAGGTTTTGCCACCTTCGGTAAAAGGAACAAAAAATTACAAAAACAAGAAAATAAAAGTAAGTATTGAATATAAATGTTCTAATTAGAATTTACCAGTGCAATCTGGTTTAGTTTACACTGCTGGCTTGTCACATGAAATTTTAAAGATCCAGCAAATGATTTGCCCATCGATGCCCAGAATCGAGGAGAATGCCAACTATGTTACTGATCAACATTTCATACTAAAATGGAAGTATTGGTGTTTCACCAAGTTTATAGGGATGGGGATTCATGTAGATGGGAACGTATTCAGGAATTGTGTAGAATCCCCCAAAATTATAGGGAACATCCTCCACAGGGTACCCCATTTCGAATGCTAAAAATGTTTAACTTGGATGAAAACATAAATAATGCACAATCATAAACAATGATATTTGAATCAATAAAAAATCTGGTACTCTTTTTTGGGAAGGGAGCGTATAGAAGTAGGCCGTGCTTCAGATAATTTATAAGCATCCTTAAAATGTCATTTTCAGAAGGAAATAATCCCCATGTTCAGGGTATATTCCCAACAACGTTTCATGCCTTCTCCCACATACCAACTACAGCTGGGCACCTTGCCACTGTACTACCCTTGTTCCAAACACAGTGAAAGTGCTTTGGAGATGCATGCCCGTGGAACACTAGAAAATTTATAACATGATTTTTATGTTTCCAAAATAGAATTGTTTGAAATGGGATGCACTCTAGCAAGAAAAAATATTTTACAATGACGAATAAGCTATTTCCAGTTCCAATATTTACAAGTTAAAACATAATGTTTAAAACCCATGATATTACATCTTAATTGCTAACTCCTTACTTTACATGAGAAAATGACTTCAGTGTCACCTCCATTCTACGAAGCATACATCTGCAACAATGTCAACTTCACAGAGATATTGATATTTTATCCAAATATCGGATAGAAAATGAGTTGAACATGATCTTGCTCATCCACCATTCTTGAGATCACAAAGACTGCAATATTAGGTAATACCATGATTGTTATCAAAGAAGGAATCCACAAATGTTGTGAAGATAGTGCATTCCTTCAATATGAAGAATATTGCATTTGACTATCTATAGATTTCTCAACTTAGGTAGACAAGCAGGCCATGAAAACAAATTCATGTAAGACCCGGCATCTTATCAGATGAACATAACACGATAGTGCAGCATATTACTCTGTGCTTGTGGAAGACCAATCTTTTTTCCTACCAGCAAGAATACGTGAAATTTGCAGCCCTCTACTGAAGGCCTGATTGAAGAGCAAACGGGTCTGGAACTCAGATACAAATGGAAACCAAGCCAATATAGCAACTGGTGTAAAAAGTAGGAGTCCCATTATATATTCATAACCACGAGCAAGGGAACGAACAGACTCCAAAAATCCAGTGCGGTTGTATAGAGGCCTGCATGCTTGTGCAATCTACTCACAAAAAAAATCCACAAATTAAGCTAAGCATAAACTACAGCGAACTCCCATTTGCAATTATAAAAATAGCTGACAGAAAGAACGCAAATTCATCATTGCCAACTACCTGCAGCAAGGCCCATCCAGTAGGCATGAATGCAAGGAAACATGCAAACAAGTCTGCTACAGTTAAGCCGCAGACAACTATGAGAATAATGAGAACAGAAACGAAACCAATGAATAGAAGCCCCTTCAGAAGCCGGAACATGAGCTGATAATTTGCACTGAACTTCTGCCTCCCCATCGCAACAGTCTATGGGCGCAAAAATAGAAAAGAATGTTATACAAATGATTTTCAAAAAGAAATATTGAAACCTATTGCCAAGCAGTTTAGAGTAAGAGACGGAGACTATAGATGATTAATATCATAACAACACTTTCTGCCAAGGAAAATAAGAATGGCATCCACACAGAAAAGCCATATTTTCAGAATCATTCTCCTGCCAACTTGTAAGATTAGAAAAGAACAAAAAAAAGAGAGTTAAGTAGCAGGATTGTCTACCTTCAATACCCCTAAAACAATTGCAATGACAAACCAAGATAGTCCATATACCTGAATTTTGTTGGGAAGACAAACATTAGATCCCAAAAAAAATACCATCCTGATCACCACAGTGAATGACGAAACATATTTTAACAATGCGGGAACTGACAAGAAAATGTACAAATCATACCAGAACACTTTTGTTGTCATGTGTGATGTTTAGGTGATAAACAATTCCATATTGGTAGAGGAAAAATCTAAGTGATAACAAGATTTCCCAAATCCGTCCCCGCAAGCCTGAATACTTGAGATGCTCCTGTTCGTCATCCCACCAGGACTCCCAACTCTTATCCTGTGGCACACCAATACCTCCATGGCTGTTGATCCACTTGTTCCAATCTGTCCAGTCATCTACAATTTTTTGCCACTCAAATCCAGAAGGATTAAACAGGAAAGGTGCAAATAGCCACGTCCCGACCATAAACCACATGGAAAAAGTGATTAAGAGATAGGCGATAGTATTACGATACGGTTGGCCATAGACATTGTACACAATCAATAGCAACATCAACTCAAGTCCTTTGACAAAGTGACTGCGTGAGTAAAAGCGGTAGTTATCCGCAAACTTGGCATGAAAGACAACAAAACCACGCCCAGTAGCTCTGTATTTTGCTCCACCATGGAGTAACGTCCGGCCATAATAATGTGTCTTTGTCCCAAGAGAGAAAGTAAAGAAAACTGAGGCCAGCTGCAGCTGCATGATCACGAAATCACTTAAGGCTGTGCGGAATCCTCGTTCTAGGCCAATTTCCATCACCATAGGTAAGGCCATTAACAGACCAAGCTGGACAAATGCTTGTGAAGCCAGGGCTGCTTCCAGAGAACTATTATGTTGTACAGCAGCTTCATGTAGCATTGCTTTTTCAAGTCCACTCAAAACCAGATACAATCGACCATACAGAAAAATATACACTGTTAGCACTGTCACCTGCAATACGAATACCAGACCAAATTGTTTACATTTCAGAAGAGTGCTTCTGAATCAGGCCATTCTGAAAGGTAAGTCCTGAGTTAAACTGCTAAAAAGTCGATGATGTATGCAAGCTATTGTCCTTGGATTTATAACGGGATGCAAAAATATACTTAAATGACAAAAATTGAAAAGCTGAGTACAAATTCTGCCTACCAGAGAACTGAAATAAAACCCAACAGTAGTGAAGTAGCAAGACAGCATCCGAAAAAAGTCAAACCGGTGTCCAAGCCGATAAATATCACGACTCAATGTCTGTTCACCATTCCCATTTGCAACCTTCGCCTCAAATTGTGATATTTGATTGAGACCCACATCACGACCTTTACCAACTTGCATGTATTCATGATGAGTTACATTTCCTTTCCGTAGTGTAGAATTGAATCCTACAAGGTAAATGATAATATTTACATGTATCCATGTACCAGTGCTTCTTATACAATATCCATCCATATAAATACCTGTAAACTCAACCAAAATATCTAAAGGTAAATAATTGTTAAGGGCATAGCAAAATCGCAAAAAACTTACCTGCAAAAATGTCCTCACTTAGGTTGATACCTTTTGAAGCTTTACTTATCCCACCTCTTGTGAGGTGAAACAATCTATCAAATACGTCAGGATGTCCATAGTGAAAACGCACCCTTAAAGCACAAGAAAGAAGAAATTAGTAACAAACAAAATATGAACAAATTTTCCTGCAACATCATGTAGCAGCGAATTAACATCTTATGTTAAATATGAACGAGGTCTTATAAATTAAAGACGCCCAGATTACAATACTATATAAACTTTTGTAGAAGGGACATTTAAGACCTTTTATATCTCAAGACCATTAATACCTAGGCTTCATTAACAAACACATCCAGAATACGTAACGACCACTAAAGTGATCATTATTTCTCAACACTACTGCCTAATGATCACTCTAACCAAACCATGATACAAAACATCAATATCTTTAACTAAACTATTAACTTGCTTAATACTCTAACTTAACACCCTAATATAAAATTCCAAACTGGTTCTAGAATTGGTTTCTCCAACAAGTTATTTCCAACCTATAACTCATTCATGTGTTGGTACACTTTAACACAGCATTCCCTTTGTTAGAGGACAATCCTTAGTCCATCATGTTTAATTTTCCTTGCACTCTAGGTCTGGTATATGCCCTAACTAGGAACACAACACGCTAGAGAAGCCCAACACAAAAGTACTTTGCACAGTGGAAATATAACAGCAGCGAAACAATAAGTACACAGATTTTGTAGGCCCACAACTTGTTATTATTTGTCCTTCAATAAAACAAACATAAGGCTCCCGTACCAGGGATCATGGCCCTTTAGAAACCTGATACAAGACATAGTATACAGCAGTATACAACTAGGGTTTGATGTCAGCTCCCTTTGACCTTCAATATACCCAAAACAACAAAGAACAAATGCTTGACGTACTGGTTGTAGCAGCCCCTTGCTTCCAGCCCTTTCTGTCCCCTTGCCCTTGATGTACCTGGCTGTCCTTTGCCTCCAAAGACCACAGAGAAATAGCTCCTTTAACTTCTCTGCATACCAAGCTACTCAGTGAATTTAGCCCTTCAAATTCACTGCATATATCAGCCTTTAACCTTGCTGTTCAATCATTTTTAATTAACAGACTTCAACATGTAGGCTCAACAATCTATTTACACCAACATATTACCCTCCAGACTGTCTCACGGCCTTATTTCTCTGTCTAAGGTACTTCGGTGCTGCTGCTCCAGGTCTGACCTCAGATTCGGCTTCTTTTAGGGCTTCATCCCTCCACAGAACTTCTGCAGAAGGTTCCTGAGGCCTTTCAGCCTTCTACAGTAGGCAGAACTGACACTGTTAGGCCTCTTTCCATGGCTTCAGCCCCCTTTCCCTTACACATAACAGAACATGGCCTATTCACAGAATTTCCAGTGGCTTCTTCTCCTTATTTCGGCCTAGGCTAGGGCTCAGAACACAGACAGAAACTCGGCCTTGCTTCTGGGCAGACTCGGCCTCTTCACATGCACAGAAAAGACTTCCTCATGTCCTCTTCTAGCTCGGCTTCTCCTGAGGTACTGCCGCTCCTTGGCCTTCCATTGCTGCGGCTAGACTCCTTGCTATGCCTCTCCTTCTAGGGCTTGTTACCCACCACTTTGTGGGTGATATCCCTAGGAGAAAAAATTTCTCCAAGATGGTCCTCAGCCGGCAGCCAGCAGCCCCTTGCAGCCACCAGCTAGCTCATTGTGCCATCTTCTCCACCACCTATCCCAGCCATGTGGTCCCTCGCCCATCTGCCATGATCGTATGTTTGAAGGTGGGCCTCCTGAATCTAAAGGTATGCTTTGGTATTTGGAAATTGAGTATTGTAGTTTGCTTATCATGGACACTTCTACGCATGGATTAATGGGGGGATTCGGCAGAAAGAATGGGCGAGGTCTGTGCTTCTGTCCCCTAGACCCCTTTTAGGAATTAATCTTGGATTTTAGTCCCATGGGATCTCTTTTATTGACCATTTGGTTTCAGGGATGGTATTTCACTGGAAATCCTAATTTTGGTTGCGTGGTCCCGCTCCCTTATCCATTTATATTACCCTCGTTCCATTCATTATTACTCCATCCATCACTTCTCTCGCCTAGGTCTACATTCCTCCATTGGGTCCAGATAGGGTTAGCTTTCCCACACCTTGGGTCATGGCCTGGAATGAAGCCCGAAGGTTGATGCAGCTGAAAAGAAAGTTAAAAGCATACATATATGGCCACATTCAATAGGAAAAGTACCACAAAATTCAAAAGATGGTCGGGACAAAAACATTTTAGCATGTGGGCAAAAGCCAATACATGAGCTTTACCCCATCATCATGGCAATCACCCTAGTTCCTACAGGTTCTATAAGCCTTCTTCATCATATAAGAACCAATGATTGTCCCAACCCCTAGTGGGCGATGAACCGCCCCACCTTAAAAAGGGGATTCCACTGCTATATCTTACACATCATGCTCTAACCCCTTGAGCCCTGAGCAGTTAACCAAAGAAAATCATAAAAAGGAAAAAGGCATAAAAGAATGGTGGAAAAATCAAGGCCAGGGCACCTCATGTACCACGATTGCTCCCTCCTATATATTATAAACCCAAGTGTGGGCTTCCTTCTTATTAGCTACCCTTGTACCCCGACATGTGACGCAAGGCTACCCATTTTCATCCCCTACTTCATTCACCATATTTGTCACATGCCACCACGTTTTGAAGGATGTACCTTGAATATTGTCCCCTTTAGAAGTAGAAACCACCTAATGGGGTGCTTGGTTAACCCCATTTGGAGTTTAGGATACATTGGCACATCCTGAAGCCCATTATGGAAGGGGAGACCATTATGAAGTCCCCACTTATGGTCCATGATTAGGTAAGCTCATTTACTCGATTTCTCTAATGACTTGTTGTACTGGAAGGCTAGGGGACGCATTAGATCTTATGCAAGATTGTAGGTGGTTTCCATTTGGGGTTTGGTCTCCCTATACGGGGTCCTAATCCTCCAGACGACTACATTGGCACATGTAGGGTAAGCATTAAGAGCCATGGGCCTCCGCAGCAACAAATTGCACTCCATGGATCCCCACAGCCATTCAGAGATTGCTCATGGTTCACTTATTGGACGAGGAGGATGCACCTGATCCATCATGCCCAGTTGGCTCCAGATTTACACCATACACTTGGTCGATGATCCAAGACTTGCACGATGATGTGGCATGACCTACACCATCATCCTAGCTCTTGCAGACGATCTACAGCATCTTCGATTTGTTTGGAGACCCATGAGGACACTTGTGTGCCCCCACATGTCATTTGGAGCACCACAGGTTATTATAGGGGGCCAACCCCTTGTCCACTGCTTTTGAGGGTCTTATTCTTCATTGTGGCACCCACAGACTTCATTAGGCCTCTTAGAGGGCCCTACAACATGCATAGGTTATTATTTGACCTCTTGAGAGGCATACTTTTTCATTTGTGAGCTAGTTTGGTGGGCTTGTCACCAAAGGTTGTATTATTAGCACATTCTTTTATTTTTGGGGCTTATGTAGGCCAAGGAGGCTAATTCGAACTCCTAAGTTGTGTATAAATAGGAGTCAGATGAGTTCATTTCTCATCATCACTTTGGTTTTGGATCTCTTATCCTCTTGAGATTTTCACACTTTTTCTAAGGATGAATTGGAGATTTTATGGATGAGTTTTGATGTATGGATATTGGTATATCTTCTCTTGGAGCTTCTTTATTGTCAATTATGAAAGGTTGGATATACTCTATTGCATGTAAGTACATTCTTTTGATGTTATTCTTGTTTACTTTTGTCATATATGTTGGATTGGGATTTTTGTTGTTCTAGGGCATAATTGTTGCAAGCATTTATTGCTTAATATTGTAGAATTTTTCTCTAGTATAGCATTTCCTCCAATGTATGGGCGCCATGTAATAGGAGCGAAATCTCCTAGGGGTAAAATTTGACCTTGAAAGGCCATTTCTCTTGCACATCGAAGTATAAAAGTTGTAGGGTTGCTTCTTCTTGACCTATAAGGCAAACGAAGTGATCTTGAGGCCTCCTTGACTTGAAACCAAGAAATCCTACTCTTGCTCAACATACACTCCATTCTCCTAAAGATTAAGGCACTGATCTACCAAGGGTGGTCACTAAAATCCACATTTTCTCACATCCTTTTGAGACTAACCACACTAGGGTGACTAGGGCATCAATTTCCCGGCAAGCTAGCCATAAAAAAATTTGATCTCCTAGGGTCTCCTACGTCGGCCTTTCCTCTAGCCCTCCTCCAATTTTGAAGCCATTCTGACGATGGAGTTGGAAGAAAAGTCAAGCCCTAGCTTTGGGATCAAAACTTGCCCTGCCATCCCCAATGCTAGTACCCTATAGGGTCAAGACAACATCTTTAAGTGAAATTATTTTCTTGATCCTTTCCCCCACCTTGCCTAGAATAAGAATATCATTGGTTGCTTCATACCTTCCTCATATACTAGACGGGGTCCACTTGGCCCCATCTGGTCCCACTCCTTCAAAAGGCCATTCTTCAAAAACCATCCAGGATACCAATTCTAACAAGGATTTTAGGGATTGGGGAACTCCTTTACAAGCCTATTCCCACAAACCTAACCCTCCAAATCCTCTTCCTTTTCCCTAGAAATGCATAGTACCTTGCTTAGAAAGCAAGCAAGCTATATCCTTCAAACGTTTCTAGGAAAGGGTTTGGGTCACTCATATCCACTAACATATCATTCATTAGTGACTCCACACATATCGGGTCTCCTCCCATCGATGAAAGTCCGCAAATAGGAGGAAGTCTTAGTTGAGGTGACAGTGGGCTAAGTCTCCATTTGTTGCCCTTGGCCTAGCACTTGGCCTTTAGGGATCCCCCTTAGGTCCCCTGCTAGTTTGAGCGGTAACCAGGCTAATCTTCTTCACAAATGAAGCCCCCTCTCACTTGTGATCATGGCCTATCCTTTGGCCTATATTTATAGCTCGTGTTTAAGTGTCTTGGGGGTCTTCTTTGTCCTTCAAGAAACCCCTATTATCCATTCAATAACAAATTAGAATATCAAACTTATTACCTTGGGTTCAAAGCCCACAACTTTGGGTCCAAAACCCCAACATTTGGATATCTTGCCCACAAGCCTCCTTTTTGTGGGTTTCTCCACTCGAAAATACCTTCCGAGCTCTACCCAAATTTCAACACATCATTGACTCAACCTTGGGGTGTACAATGCCCTTGGATCAAAATAAATGCTTCATGACTTTGGCAACACTACTTGTATTATTCAATACATTTAATTAAGGAGTTGCTTAATACTCTAACCTAACACCTTAACATGGCAAATTCTAATACTTTGATTTGACACCTTAAGATAGGAATTGCTAAACCAATTCTAGAATTGTTTCCTCCAACAAGTTATATCCTACCAAGGACTCATTCAGGTATTGGTGCACTTTAACACAACATTCCCTTTGCCAGAGGACTTCCTCTTAGTCCACCATTGGTTCAACCTTGGAGTGTACATCTCCCTTAGATCAAAATAAGTCCTTCATGACTTTTGCAAAATTGATTGTAATATTCTACCCTTTCTTGGTAAAGTCCACCATCTTCCTTTAGCTCTTTTTTAAATGTCCCAATTTGTTGCAGTGGTAACAGGTTTTGTTGTCTTGGGGTGTTAATGCATTTGATGACAACAATTTTCTTTTTGCTTTTCATTGTTTTTTATTGTAAGTGGCTCCACTCCCACTTTATTTTCAATAGCATTAGCTTCAACATGACATTTAATATGGTCACAAAAACAGGGTTGCAGGGGAGCACCCCCCCCAAGGCCCAAATCTTCTCCCAAAGCGCGCCTCCGCTTGGGAGAGGATAGGGAGCGTGCTCCCTAAAAAAATTGAGCTCCATGTTTTTAAGGGAGTGAATGAGGGAGTGATCACTCCCTTTCGCTCTAGGCACGAATTGTTTAAGGAGGGAGCAGTCAAGGAGTGAACGCTCCCAACTATTCCCCCCTTGAAAAATTTGCTCTCGCCGGTGAAAAAGTCGTGCAGCAGTTGGGCAGCGAATGGGCAAGATGTTGAGAAATCTAGGGCACTCAATGTTAACAATTTCTCTGCTTGATAATTGCTTGTGATATGCTTAATATTCTTTTACTTATGGTCCTTCACTTCATTAGCTTATTAGTGTGTTCTTTTCATCAAGACAATTATCAAAATAAAGACAAGTGAAACAAAAATATAGGCTTTTCCAGCCAAGGCCAAAACCTCTCACCTCTTGAGAGGAAAACCCGATAAAATTCTTCTTCTAGATCTTCAATTGATAATTACCAAGAGCATGGCACAGAACCCTTCACTATAGCATCCTTCCAAGACACTTGTCACCCACCTTGACCTTCTTTGTCCTTCCTCTTAGAGAAACTTGGTCTCTATCTTGTTGTACACCACCTCCACAGCTTCCCTAGAGAATCTCAGTCTCTAGTTCTTCTAGAGAAAACCTCAACCTATATCTTCATCACTTAGTAGAGTTTTTCTCTTGCTGTCGCAGAAGAATCTATTGCCCAAACTTCGCATTGCCCAAACTTCACACTTTCAGAAGATTTTGCTACCCAGACTTCACACTTCCAAAAGATTCTGTTGCCCAGACTTCACACTTCCTAGAAGAATCTTCGTTGTACCTAGTAGATGATATCCCAAAAGAATCTTCGTCCTTCCCTTTTCTGCTACTTCGTCCTTCTTCTAGCCCTCTTTCGTATGCCTTCTTCTTCGCATTTTTCTAGTGAAAGCTTGTACGAATTGTATCTCCAAATGAGGATGAGTAGGGCTATATAAACCCTTCTTTGTTGCCCTTTAGGCCAACTTGATAGCTGGAGTTTAGGTTGACTTCATCTTGCAGCGTCCCCATAGTTTGTAGGCCAACTTTAAAGGGTTTGGTGACAATTTCTTGGAGGATATTTTATAGACAATATTGACCTTTTGCCAAGTGTAACATGACTTCATTTACATGACAACGACTCTTTTATGACTAGATGAATAAACCCTAAAGACTCTCAATGGGAGTCTTGACTCAAAAACAAAATTCCATGCTCATGAAATCCATGAAGCAAGTCAATATAATAATTTCAATTTTCTTATTTACATCTCTTTACATAAAATCATAATTACATGTCATTATGAAGACCGAACCTAATTACACTTTTTCAACACTCCCTCTTAACTAGGGAGGTATGCATAATGGTAACTTGGACTTTCTCAATCTGAAGAATCTCTCATAAGAAGAATTCAGATTTGTAACTCATTTGTATAGCATCATACCAACCAGTATTTATATAGCAAGGCCTTGACTAACAGCTCTATCTCTCCATAAAGCAAAATGTTTGCGAGACAAATGATTTATAGACATCCTCATCATTGTCTCTCTCAAAACATACCCTACCTGGGTTCTCTCAGGATATACTCCATGAGGACTATTCCTTTCTTGGACTCCCCAGTCCCTAAAAGAATATCAGTCCCCCACGACTACTCTTCCATGGGATTCCCTAACTCATCCCACTAGAGCATTGAATGCCAAATGATTATACAATCCTCTATTTTGTCTTATCAGGTGAAGCACAGAACAACATGTCTATCGCTCCTTAATGCAGGAGGTTTTATTCCTTTGATGTACCCATTCCTATCACAGAGGAATGTACCTAAGTATTCGGCTTAGAAATTTCCAAGTTTCCTCCAAGTAGAAAACTTCTTCTCAGGCTCCCTTTTAACCAAGGACCTATAGTGTCTCTAGAACACTTAGCTGCATGAAGAGCTCCTTTCTTCGATGTCATGAATTTCTCTTAAGGAGTCTTCAACTTTTGGGAACTTTTGTATATAGGGCAGAGATCATCCATCACTTTTTGTCCATGAGTTAGTCATGTCCCTAACTCATCAAAAAGTGATCCATCAAATTTTCCATCTCGCTTTGCTTCATGTCATTCTTTCATGTCATTCTTTCATGCCATATTTTCGGAAGAACATTACATCCTTCCATATGGTTTGCTTGGAAGTCATTCACATATCTTCCCTTTTACAGTTCTACATAAGCCCAACCAGATGTTAGTTAAAAAATAATCAATGTACACTTCAAATTAAAATTACCTTTGTGATGATCTTTCACCATGACATCTTCCTATAAGTATCACCATCCTGCATTCAGATTGACACATCTTCCACAGATTTTCAGTGTCAAGGGTCTCTATCTTTTCCGACTTCTTCTGAGAGATATTCTAGTCAAATTTTCTTGGACTTTGAAATCCTTCTATCATCGATGTATATTATCATGATCTCTTCCTTTCTTTTCACACACTTCATTCCCAGAAGCTTCCAATCTTGATTGTAGTCAGCTTCCTTATGTTGCATATATTATGTTGATTTCATCTAGTGTGACTTATGCTCTTTTGTAGTACTTAGGAGGAGGAGATCCATTCTTCTCTAGATCATATTGTAACCATATGACTTTCATAATAATCCATGTGAGCATACCTCATTTTCTTCCGGTCATCCAGACTTCTTGTAGCAACTTCATCCGAAGGGACTTTACCCTTCAGACCTGCTTTCCTTGTTGTGTCATCATACTATTCCTTAAATCCCACAAGTTGGAATTCCTTAATGAAAAACTTTTGCTTCCTTTCTCTATCGATGAATCCTTTGATGAGAATTATATTAGAGAAACTTGAGGATATTTTATGTCCTCATCCACCAAATGTTTTCTTCCATGATGATCCCACTCGATGATGATCTTTTGCTTCTTATAAATACTCATGAGGTTTCCTAAGAGCTTCCTAATTAGTAGGATTTGGTCCAAACATACTTTCTTCCCATGTCATGAGCTCTTACTTCTAATGCTTTTATCACGATGCATCCTATCTACTTTACTTTGCTTTCTACCTATAACTTACAAGTGAAAGAAACCTTTTAATGAAGAAGATCACCTTAGTCATCTTTTAGCTTCTTCCTTCTTACGCTTCTTTGTCTCGGGTTCTTTTATTTCCTTAGTAGAATAGTTTTCTTCACTGCCCCTCTTATGATTAGGACAGTATTTTTTGTAGTGTCCAAAGTTGTGACAACCATAGCATCTTACTTTAGCCATGTTCTTCCTTTTTTCTCTGGAATACCAAACTTTTCAAATCTTTCTTTTCATTTTGACACTAATTATTTCCTTCTTTCTAATCTTTCTGATCTTTCATTCTTCATCCTGTTTCCTTCTGCCTTGACGAGAGACCATAACATGATGTATGGGATAGCTTCCTCTTCTCTAGAGGCAATGAGGTTACCTTGTTTGTCAGTTAATGCATTTAGAATTGTTGAGAGTATTTCGTTATCTGATACCATGTCTCCCAAATCCTTCAGTGGTTCTTTTATTTGAGATGCCTTAGAGAGGCATGATGATATTCCTTTATCTATGTTCAACTTGTGAAGTTCAGATCTAAGAGTTAAGATCTTTTCTACCGTGCTTCTAGAGAAAAGTTCTTTCAGCTTATCATATATTTCTTTAGATGTTTCTAGATTTGCTTATCATAATCTCCAGTTGTTCTTTCAAGGTGTCCATCATGACTATGATATGACCTCCCTCTCAACTAGGGAGATTCCTTTCATTCAAGCTCCCTCTTAACTTTAAGGGAGATTTCTTTCATCCAAGCTCCCTCTTAACTTAGGGAGATTCCTCTTTTTTCTACGACATTGGAGAATCTTTCATGGCTTCCATCCTTCTCATCAGAGTTATCATGACCATTATAACTTTCTTCATCATGCTTATCATATCAACTTTACTTACGAACATCTTCATGATCTTGAAGATTATGTACCTGCACAACTTAGATAGCAAGTACACCCAAATCTATAGAAGCATGAAGTTAACCATATCAAAATCATATAATAATGGAAGCATTCAACTTTATACATCATATACCCAAACTTAGTTACAAACAAGAGACAAATACTTTTCAACTTCTTGCTAGGGTTTTTGTCATAAACCCTAAACTATATCATCAAGTATAACATCCTTCATTACATCTAGGGTTTCAATGTTTCCTTCACAAGTATGACATACCCTACTACAAACTATTGCAAACCCTAGAAGCGATTTGAACAAATATAGATCTACAATGCATCTAACAACTTTAGAATTCATATGTTAGACTTCCTACTAGGATTTAGTGCAAAACCCTAGATTTCATACATGAGCTTTAAAAATCAAACCAATCACAACTCAATTTAAAGTAACATCATGACTAGATTCCACTCGGGTTTGTTGTAAACCCTAGATTTTACTAATTCTTAACACCCACAATACAATTTCAGGTTTTATTAACTTTTCATAAATCTTGGATTATCACACTGTCATCATATCTCAGAGGTTTTAACTTCTACTAAGGTTTAGTTACAAAACCCTAGAATTCACAAATACTATCAAACTTCAACTAGGCTTAGTTCCAAACCATGGGACTTATGACCATCAACAATTAGGTCAACACATATATCTACGATTCCATCATCATGCACAAGCATATCATAACATGTGTTAGTCAAACCCAATGACACAAATATCAATATATTAAAACTTGATTAGACTTGGGTTTCAATAAACACATTTATAGCTAGGATTTAATTCCTAGGACATTCTTTAAAATAAAGGTCATCCTTATACACCCTACCAAACCCTAATGATCTACAGTTTCTAGGGTTTCATAACACAACAAACCCTAATATATCAATACTTCAAAAGTTTGGGATTTCAGACACTACCACTCAACCCTAACAAGTTAGAGTTTTCATAAACATACAAAAACCCCAAACATGACATCATTAAAGCATCAAAAATTTTCTTTATCAATAACCCTAAGTAGGCTAGGGTTTCACACATTATCATCGACATACCCTTAAGTTAGGGTTTTACAGAGAACCTTTTTAGGGTTACACAAGAATAATCAAAGATGTGAGGAGGGTAGATTTATCTAATGATGAATCACCCAATCAAGAATCTTTATGATTCAAGAGTGCTAGACACAACAATGTTAGTAATGTAGAATATATTACCAAAAAGAATGAATATACCATTATCATGAAGAGAAAAAAGCTTATGGTCTAAGGCATACCTTTATTTCTTAACAAACCTTGCAATCCCAATGCTTTGTCTTGTGAGGCCTTCTTTCATAATCCTTGAGTATTCAGTAAGCCTTTCCTAAACAAAGAAAATATTAATAGAAATGTGATTTGTATTTAAAAGATGATACGAGGAGTAAGATACTTATCTTTTGAAAGTGGTGAAGGCTCCCTCTTAATCCAAACCTGAGGAATATGTAACGGATAAAGTCCCTAACAAATAGTTCTTTGACTTCAGATCCTTCCATCTTGTTCTTCTTTGGTGAAACTTCTTCGGCAAAGTTTGCTTGATCCCTGTTCCTCCTTTTATTCCTTGGATTCTTAGGACAATTCCTTTTATAGTGACCCATCTTGTGACAATTGTAGCATTGGCCCTTTGGCCTTCTTCAAGATTCCTTTCTTCTTGTGATGAGCAGAACAATCATTCGAGATTTTCTCTTCTTCACTCTCCTTGTTGATTACTAAAGATTTTATGAATACATGCATTCCATCCACTATTAGGTTCATGGCCAACATCTTTGTTTCTCTAAAATTTGCTTTCTTTGCTTCACTTGATTCATCTGTAGGCTTCTTTACTTTTCCTTTGACTAGATTCAATACTTTATTCTTTTCGAGGATTAGATCTATCCTCTTTTTCCATGATCTGTAATTTGATGCTCCTTCTAATTTGTTCTCTCCCTTTATGGAGTTAGACATTGTCCTTGAAGGTAGTAAACTTCAAGGAGTTTCCCTGTATTGTCTCCTTATATGATCCCTTCCTCAACTTCTTGAGATTCCTTAGTCTTCTTTCAATAGAGCTTCAACCTGCCTTTTTCTTTCTTCTTCACCTTAGCTCTGAAAACATGTTAGACAAATGGAAAGGCGGAAAGATTTTCTTATACTTAATAATTACTTGTGAGATTCTTGTGCTCTTATTAACTTTCTTATGTTCTTCTTTTATCTTAGTTCATCAAGCAATTACCAAAACAATAGTGTGAAGATCAAGGACACCAAATGTAGGCGGACAGCCAGGGAAAAACCCCAATCTTGGGGAAAACCCAAACAACAACTCTTCCTTCAATTAGATAATCCAAGACTCTTGACTTAGACAGAAACTTCCTCCACACCAATTCAGCCCTTTCAGTTTTTTAGCAGATGGTTACTTTTCCAGTAATGTCTTCGACCTAGATGCAATAGTACCTTCGACCTAGCAACCTCTATCTTAATGCAACAACTTCGACCTTGAAGCACTTAGCTCTTTGACCTTGAACCAACACTTCTACCTTGAAGCAGCGCTTTGACCTTGATGTCATACCTCGACCTTGATGTCGTACTTCGATCTTGATGCCATACTTCGACCTTGATGTCATACTTTGACCTGGATGTCGTACTTCAATCTTGATGTCGTATTTCGACCTTGATGTCGTACTTCAACCTTGATGCCATAACAGAACTTCTTGATGTTGTAACATAACTTCTTGATGTCATAACAGAACTTCGACCTTGATGTCATAGCTCAGAAAATCACATGTTTGAGAGTGAGATAACCCAAAACCTTTGATCCTACAATTCTCCTTCTTCCACTACAACTTCACAATTTTTCGCAGCTTCTTCTAGTAGATCGAATTTCTATGTGTGATTATCCTCCAAATGAATCGAATTGCTTCAATACATAGGCTTCTGGTGAGGTCGAATTACCTTTCTTGAGGCCAACTTGGTGTGGAAGTGACATAATTCATTTTTAACTCAAGGCTATATGGAGTGTGCTAATATGCGTATTGAATTAGGCAAATACTTCAGTTGCACTGGTTCGTTTGGTTCTTTGCATGCAATGGAAGATAAAAACAGATTTGATGCTCTCACATAGTGGGAAGCATATGGCAGCGAGGGACTTTGGCCAAAATTGGCAAAAAAAGTGCTATCACAGGTTGTAAATACAAAATACTTGTTCTGTAGAGAGATGTTGGAGCACCTACAGCTTCATCCATAATGTGAGAAAATACAAACTCAATGAAAACAAGGCAAAAAGCTTCATTTATGTGCACTACAACTTGAGGTTGTTGAGTCATTATTGTGATCGGGCTTATGAGGATACATCATATAAAACTTGGGACAACAACCCAGAGGACGATAATTTGGAGGATGGCACCATACATCTAGAAGAATTGGAAGCAAAAACTTTTGAAAGACGATGATGAAGCAACAACAGCCATGCCACCCCCACCATCCAGTAGCAGTGCTCGAGTTCCAACAATTGTTCCTTTGTTGCTGCCATCTCCATCTACATCCTCTTGTGGAGGGCATGTTCTAGTTTTGGTTGTGCGACTATGCAAGAGGAGACTCCTAGAAGAGCACCACGACCTACTTAGAAATTAGACATTTCTCGTGGCAAGAGGCCAAAGCATTAGCAATAGATAATAGATTTACTTGTATGTTCTAGTTTCTAGCAAGTTTTAAAGTTGTTGACTCTTGCATATTTATTATGATATATTTTATAAACAAAATATGACAATTTAAGTTTGAAGTTTGAAGTTGGCAATTATAGCTCATTCGTAATGCATTTGCTTCGTGAAAGTTGAAAGTTGTTTCATTTCATTTCATTTTATAGCCTTTCATTTCGTGTTAGAATTTTTATATAATTTTGGTTATCAATGATGATAAATGTTATGTATTGAATTTTGAAAGTTTGAAACTTTCATATTGATGAATCATGAGACTCGATATGTTGTGTGTTACTAACTTGAGGACGTGGTTGATGAAGATCATAACTTCTATATGATTGATGTTATATGGTTCAATCTATGTTTTTATGCTTTTTATATCTAATCCATCATTCTATATGCTTTTGTTGACATATATGCATCAAAATATATAAAAATTCGCGCTTGAACCGGGAGTTTTTGAAACTATCGTTCCCTGCCCCCAAGTAACCTTGTAGGTTATTGAGAGCCATTGAGACAAGTTCCTTGTCTACTATCTTCTCACCACTAGTTGCAAGTTGATCATTAGTGAAAATGGTGTAAGACTCACTTTCAATGATGACCAAACTTATGATGTTAATCATTATTGTATCCCAAGGTTTGGCCAAGGTTGACCTTGTAGACATCAGTTGATAACCCCGACTTTGAGAAAGCACACTACCTCTCGATTTTTGCATATATAACCAAGTCTCATTTGTAATTCATCATAATGTCTTGTTTACATTTTTTATAACCTCATTCTCCTAAGGGCACCTATCAAGTGTAGCGCTCTATCATGCATATGCTTATTTCTGTCTCTGACACACTTATTCACAACTTCACTCTCTCTCTAGACATGCCTCTTATTGGTTGATTTATCTTAAAACTATTGCATTTCGCACAAGTTTTCTTTTCAACTAATTGCAAAATTTGGGTTTGTTTTGGTTCTATTCAACTCTATCGCTTTTTCTAGTGAATCTCAACTTTGTATCAAGGCAATGATACTAGAGTTTCAAATAATTTCCTTTTAGGGTTTTCCAAGGTTTTTCCTAAGGCTTAAACCCTCATCCAAGGGCTTTGTTGCCCACCAAAAGTGGGTAACAATATGAGAATTTTTTTCTCCTCATTTCTCAGCTAGCCAACCAACAGCCCTATGATGGTGCACAGATAGCTTTGCATTAGAGCTCTCTAGCCATGTTGTAGTCAGTGTTGTCTCCCATCTGGCATGCTTCTTGAAGGGCGGTGGGTCATATATTGAAAGGTACACTAACCATATATATAATTGTGTGCTTTGATTTATGTTTTGGGGTGTACTAATGTGGATCATAGACCAAGCTAGATGATTGAACGCTTCTGATTGTACCCTTGTTCCCATGCTTCACCTCACAAGTTATACTCTTCATGGGTCATTGGGACTGGCACTTTATATCCTAATCTTTGAATTAGGGCCTGAAAACTTGCCTTAAGAGGTTGATGTAACCAAAAGAAGATAAAAGCATATGAAGCCACAAATGAAGAAAATAAAAATGCAAACGATGGCTAGGACATAGTAAGCATGTGGGAGAAAGCTTAACATGAGATCTACCCCCCTCATTAGCCATCACCCAGTTCCTCAGCATTTCATGCTCTATCTAAAAGGAACTCTTGAATACCCAAACCTTGATGAGCAAGAAACTGCTACATTTTTAAGGAGTATTCGAAAAAGCAACTTGAGGAAAGGGGTAACTTATGCCTCCATGATTGCTCCTCCTTGTCATTATAGCACTTAGAGATGTTGGAACTCCTTCAGTTGGTATCATAACCATGGCCATCTTCCTTGAGGTCTTGCCCACTCCATCACCACCATTATCACATTCACCTATGGATTGATGGGTCTACCCATGAAATGTCTTTCCATTTAGTGATTGGAAGCACCTAATAGGACTAAAGATATAATCATCCCTAACACAAGTTTGGTAATATGCTGACAAATCCTGAGCTAGAAAGACATTGGAAGGCAAGGTTTGTGTGAACTATTTTTGTGCCCCTAACATTGAATATGGCCCATTCTGATACTTTAATGGTTTTTGTCCCTAATGATGTTGTCTCACTTGATCTTGAGGATATGTTTTAGGTGGTTCATTACTCATGTAGTAGAGATCCTTTGAAGGATGACTTGACACCTATTTAGCACCATTCAGAGGACGTTCTACCATGTCTTGAGAGCAAAGATGACCTTCTAGCCCCAATGTTTCCCTCCTGAGATGAGCGTTGGGATTTGAGAAGCCTGCACATGGTTGTATGCCCCTTGCTACACCGCCAAATGCTGAATGTTGAGCTAAGAAGCCAAGGCATTGGTTTGTTTGACGATGTGCCTAGATGGGTTTAGGATGCCCCAAGGTTGTCCTTTACCCTGTTTGAAGAACAATGGCTTTTTCTAGAGCCTAGATTATGATGGAGATCATCGAGATGATTTGGGAGGGCTAGCACACCATACCAAGATGCCAACACTTGCCCTTGAGTTTGCCACGTCACCCTTATATACCCCAAAAGAGTGAAATGAGCCTCCTTGATGATGATATCATGGTGGAGAAGATGTACCGATGCACTTTGATGATTATAAGGGAGTGAGGAGCGCTCATCGACTCCCTTTGTCACACATGTGAGAGTTTTTGATGTATTTATTATGTTTTAAAGCTATCTTAAGGTTGGTTTGTGGCCTTTAGGCTTAGTAGAATGCTCCAAGCAATATTTTAGGGCTTTTCTTGTAATATTATGTAAAGTGACTTGGTTTGCCTCATATAAATAGAGGGAAGTCACTTTCATTTAGAACCATCACACATTCACTCAATTCTCACTCTCTCTTAAGAAGTGTGCACTAGTTCTCATACTTTTATCATAGATGCAATGGATATCTAATGGAGCAAATTGTCTTTGGTGGGATAATCAACTCCATTTCCCAATTGAGAGAAGGCAATAGTCTAGTTGTGGTGATCATCTTAAAATACTACATCTTTTCTTAAATTCTTGGCAACTACAGTTAGGGTTTGGTTTTTATCTGCATGTAATGGTAATTTTGTATTTATATGTCATTATTATATTAATAAATATTTGCATAGAATAAATTAGAAAGGTAAACTCTAGCATTAATTTCACTTTATCCCCAAATTAGGAATGATGTCTAGGCTTCTATTGTTGTTTTATGCATCATAAACCATTAAAAACTTTCAAAAAATCCTTTTCCATGGCATATCCCTTGATAAGCTTTAATACTTTAATGAATCTATCTTTTAGAGGCTATTTCTTGGTTGCTTTATGCTTTTGCATGTTTAAACTTGCATATCATAGAAAACCTAGTTTGTAGCAGCCCTATTCTAGCCCATTGAGGTTGGTGAAAAGTGTACTTTACTGCTTGTATCTCTTATCTTAGCCATCAAGCAAATGCCAATATCTTCCTCCATAACCATTAGAACTTATATCACCCTTAAGACCTTGTTTGTTGAAGACCATTTTGGGTGATTGCTTTAGGGAAGACTCCCTTGTGGGGATAACATCCACCACTAAATAGTTGGAGAGAGGCCATTGAGGTGACATTGGTAGCTAATCTCTTGTTTCCATAAGCCTTAGGTTGCATAGTGTGGCTTTACACTAGGCCTACTAGATTTTGCGGCAGTAGGCTTAATTCAACGAAGGATTCAAGATTTTTGGTTAGTGATATTCTCACAGGATTCTTTGCAACTTTAGAACTTTGAGCTTTGCATCTATTTTTCTAGGATTTCTGAATCATCTCTTTCAAGGGCAACACTCTCTTCCTTCTCTTGTTCTACAACAAGGGGAGGAACACTACATTTTATTAAAGAACAAGTCAACACCTCTCTTTCTTTTGGGCCTATAAACAGTATTCCAAAGAGTTTATGAAGGCTTCTTCCTTTCATGCTTAGTGAACATGATGGGCTCATTTTACTATGCACATCAGTTGTGCACTTTGCACATGGGACCTTCCTTTTCAATTATCAATAGCCACATAGTGCAAATAAAGTGATCATTGTTGATATTGATGAAATTTCTAATCAATATCCACCAAGATACTTTTCGTTGGTTTTATAACTAATTCGCCTATAAATAATTTCATCGTGTTTCAATTGAACACTCTCCTTCACATTATGATGTTGGTCATATTCTTAATCTTACAATCATTTCCTCAAAATCCCATTAAACAAGGATTAGGTAGACAGAGGTTCAAGACAAGGACCTCAATGATGACTTGTCTAGATCCCATCCTACAAACCTCTTTTTCTATACCTCTACCCAAGGTCATCTTCACTAAGCCAGTCAAATTATACTAGTATGCAAGGAATGTTGTCCATGGGGGAATTATTGTAATGTCTTCTCTATGTGGCCCTTATTCAACATTTACGAGGGAACGCAATTCTTGAGATATAATGTCTTCTCTTAATGGTCCTTCATGTTTTAGATTAAATGGAGGAACCTACCTATGAGACTTATCCACATCCTTATTCATGAAGCTCTACATAACTAAATGTTGAAGAAAAGGACTCCAAGGAGGTGTTTCCTAGTGCATTTGCCTTTTTCCTTAACAAAACACTTTATAACACCTTTTTAGCATGTGAACTTATGTTAAAGTCATGTTATAAAGTCACTTTATATTTTTAAGTTGACTTTATGTGGAAAAAAAGTACAAGCTACAAATATAAAGTTATAAAGTGACTAGGGAGTCATCAATGAGGACCACATGAAAAGGGGGTCAAGTGAAGGAATGATCTCCACCATTGATCTAGAGGGCTGAGATCTAATCTCAGCCCTTGAGCAAAAGGGTTAGGGTTCTCCTACCTAATGAAGCTAAAAGGGGAGAAAAAAGGCATAGAGCTCTCATTCTACATGAGAAGTGTTGAAGTGGAGAGCAGGGAGAAGAGGAGAACGAGTTTGCTGGAGGAGAGATCTAAGTACAGCAAAGAGAACTCAAGCTCAGGCCAGAATTCTTAGGAGGACAGTAGCATGCAGTTCAAGGAAGGTTCTGGCAGCTACAGTCGTCACTTCCAGCGTGATTCTCAGGGAGAACAGTGGTCATTTCCACACGGATTTAGAGGGAAAGTCTGGTCTGAAAATCAGAGAAAAGAGAAGATGTTTCCAATGTAAAAATCAAGGCACCTACAGCTGTCTTCAGCAAACAAAACGAGGAGAGATTCCTCAACTGTCTGCTCAGATTTTTAGGACAGAATTTGTTTGCTGAAGCATGAATTTCCAGGATGTATTTTCTGGTATAGAAGGCCCGAATTTTGTGGATAAAGTTCTGGTCACACGGTGCAGATTTCAAGGCAAAGTAGTCAGCCCTGTGGCACATTTTCAGTGCAGAAAAGAGCTGACCTGTCGCACACATTACATGGTTGGACAGTGACATGAGTTTCAAAGGGAGATAAGTACCCTTTGTGGTTTAAATTGCTGTGTATAAAATTTCTTGAGAAAGCAAATAAAATCTCCTTAGTACTGGTTTTCCCCATTGTGGGGTTTTTCCAGGGTCACTGTTAGACCAAAAATCAGTGTGTAAAAAATTCTGTGCATGCTTGTCTATTTTTCATCAGCTGGAAATACAAATGAAGTAGACTAGTCCTGTAATGTTTCAGTCTAATTTGCATTAAGGTTAATTTATCAGCTAACATGTGGGACTGTGGGCATTAAACCAAATGCAAAACCATTGAAACAAGGGAGGGCTACAGGGAGCCTTCAAATTTCTACACTAAACATGCTTCCCCATACTTAACTTGCTTTACATAACTAAACATGTTTCCCCATACTTAACTCATGCCCAAGTAACTTTCTCACTATCATTTCAATTTTAAATAATAATGACCCCTTTAAGATCAATGAAATGTATTCCCTTGACCTTGAACTAATGTTTCAAGAACAAATATACCATAAACTACATGCAACCAATCATTGATGGCACTTCAAAAAACAAAAGAAGTAAACAAGAGCTTGGTCAAATGGCAAAGCAAGGGCTCAGTTAGATGGTAAAACAAGGGTCTCCCATACCCTCAACCAAGGTTCAAATCTCCCAGACATGTTTTGCCCCAAGTAGGTAGTCTTGGTTGTGCATGTGGATTGTTTCAGAAAATTAGACTCAAGTGCAAGTCTTGGACAACTTTTTTGAAATAGATAAACCCCACGTGCTACTTCTTCATCGAAGGGATATTCCTGAATTATTGTAAGTCAACTACAATGCAATAATATTCCCAAAATGTTACTTTTAAGCACACAAGAAAGATATAGACATGACTAGAAATGAACTTGTGCAAAATATGTTTTTATTATAAATTGACTTGTTTATTATAATAAAGTCAATTGATACAATGGCAATGCTTCCCTTTTATTCCATTCATTGTGTTGTTGCATTACCCATACAAGCTAGTCATCTCATTAATAATTCCTTGTTAATTATGCCTAACATACTATAAGATCGAAGTTACAAATTAATTATGCATGATATATAGTATATACTAATATTAAAAGTCACCGTTACGTTTATCATATTATAGTACATGACTTCTTACCATTGAGTTATATTGGAGCATTGTACTCCAACACCCTTTATTACTGCTATGATACAAATTGACAGCAAGAAAAAGTATTCTCGGGTAACTTCACTCCTCCTCAGTTTAAAATCAGGCAAGCACTCCATCAAGCATCCGTTTAATAAGAATCCCAAGAATTTATTATGTCTAACATACTAATATTAAAGTCGCAACTTAATTATGCATAACAAACTAATATCAAAAGTCACCATAACATTTATCGATTTATAATAAATTACTCCTTACAGTTGAGTTATGTTGGAGCATTATACTCCAACACCCACTCTTAAAGCTATGATACAAAGTGACAGCGAGAATAAATATTCTCAAGTAACTTCACTCGGTTTAAAATCATGCAAGCACTCCATCGAGATCCATTTAAGAAGAATCGCAAGAATTCTTGGGATTCTTATTAAGGTTATGGAAATCAATGCACAAATGAATCTCATCAGTTTTCTTCTTAACTAGAAATAAATTGACCACACAAAGAAAGCGAAAAACCTGAAAAAAACCTTAGCATCAAGTAGTCTTGTTAGTTCATTTTACATAGGACGTTATAAGGTGAGGTGAATTTTCTGTAATTTCTACTAAATGGGTTTGACTTCTTTCCGCATTGGAATGGTATGCTTAACAATTCTAGTGTTATATGTTTTCAAATCCTAATAGGACCATGCAAAGGCATCTCGATATATTTGAATAACTAGATATAAATCTGCTTTCAACGTTGATACAAGTGCCTAACTTCACATTTTGTGGGTTTTCAGCAGTACCTAGGTTGATCTTCTCATGTCTCATAGTTGAACTATAGGAAATACATTAGCGGATTTGCTGAACATTTGTTGCAAGTCGAATAACTTTTCAAGGGAGAGGATATTCATTATAATCATATTTGTTTAATATTCTACTTGGGACATCTTATCAGGGAGTACCCTTATTTGCTGAAAGGCACATTGCCCACGTCAACACAGGGATACTAAAAATTGCAATTTTCAAAATATATGCAGCTGCATTTTTAAGGTCAAGGAAGGGAGTTGATATTAATGGCTTCAAACTTATCAATAAGATCCAAGACTTCACATACAATTATTTAAGTGAGTTGAATACTAAGTTGCATGAAACGGGGAAACGGGTACGAGTTTCCGAAACGGGAAGCGATACGAAACGCGACCTCCCCAAATTTTGGAAACGGGGAAACGCGAATATATATCTATATAGTATTCTATAACTATGAAAATTATATTATATTATATATAATATATGTGCAATCATAAAGCATAAAATATGCTATAATTATTACACTTAACTTAAATTTAATTTACATCAAATTTACTCATGATGATCAATAATGAATAAAAAATATGGAAATGCCAAAAGAACCTTTATTATATATCAAATCCTCAAATCAAGCCTTCATTTATATAATATATGAGCAGCTGCAAGTTAACATAAAGCTATAGGGCTGGCAAGAGAGAGATAAAATCAGATTTTCTGCATCACATCCCATTCTTTAGAAGGACAATTGTTGTATTGGGAGTCCTCTCCGCATAGTTGAACAACTTAGTGCTCTGATTAAAATACACGTTTCATACCCTAGTAGACTACTGATCTTGATTATTGGAGTTTCCCTGCATAGAGGGCTTGGTTCTCTTGATTAAATACAAGTTCCATACCCTAGTACATGATAAAATCCAATGGAAACATTGCAATCCCCCCAATCCTGAAATCCTGAAATCCTGAAAAACAAAGTCTGCTGGATTTTGAGTGAGATCTAAAATTCTACATTCTCCATATGAAATCCAATGAGGGCGAAACCACTCTCAAACATCCTGAGTCATTTCATGGTAATGTTAAAAATTTAAGTAAAAGGATGAAAATGAAAAATAAAGGAGAATATCACTTTTACTTTAAAAATTTAACATTACCATGAACTGTATATCCCTCAAACTTCCTGATGAACTGCATATCAACACTAGGGCAAAAATTCACTTTTATAACTTTAGACACACATCTAGAAGCAACAAGAAGTCACTAACATACCCTAAAAGTAAATTAAAAAAACACACAAGTTAATGAGGAAACGTGGGTTGTACGGCCCTGAAACGCGTTTCCGGCCGTACTGGCCACGTTTCCATTTCGGGAAACGTGGAAGTACAGCCGGAAATGCGTTTCACGGCCGTACCAAACGCGTTTCCTCGTTTCGTACCCGTTTTCGTACGGAAACGGACCTCTATACCACGTTTCCTGCAACATAGGTTGAATAAAAATGAACCCTATTTTTTGTTTGCTTCATTAGCATCCCTAAGTCATTGAAAACATTAATGTGCTTAATATTCAAATCAATCAATAGGAAACCAACCCAAATTCCTTCATGAGGCTTAGAACCATGAAAGTACAATATCCAAATTTTGGCATTGAAATCTAAGTTAGAAGTACAACCACTATTTACATTGGCTATATTATAGTGAAAAGCATTGATCTCATTTTCTTGGGGTTCACATTACTTGTCCAATTGGACTGGTGATGATTTCGCAATGATGCTAGCAAAATATTTGTCCAAGGAATAATTCCCAAGAACCCAAAATTTTGAAGTTGAAGGTTCATTGACCAGTTAGATCAATGACAGTATGTTTCAATATACTTTTCCCTATTGATTCTAATCTTGTTACACTATCCATTCCTAGGAAGCTAAAGGTGGAACCAATCAAAAGTTAATTAACCTTGTAACTTCCATGACCAGTCTCAACTAAGCAATAATCCATATGCTTCAAGAATCAAGTACAATAATATCAATTAGTTGATGAACTTGAGAGTTATCAGCGATCTATATCAAAACATCCTTATGTTCACTTATCACCTTAACTTTTTATCCATCTAGCAAGGTAAGAGTGGCACACATGGTAGGAGTTGCATGAAGTTTCTTACACACTAAAGCATTGTATTGGAGGATGCAGCTAAGTTTAAAAGGCAATTAAGTACATTCTCATGGAATATTTCAAATGTTAAAAGGATTAGGGATGTTTGTGAGTTAGATTTTTTTTACTGATAATGGCAACATTCCTAGTTGCACTCTATATGGGTTTACTTGTCGATCTTGCTGGTAGGTCGAAGTTCTAATAATCAATTGTTGTTATTGCTCACTGGGTTATTTAAGGGAATTTAGCAATAAATTCCCTTTTACTGGGCAATTTTTCATAAGTGAAGAACGAAGATATTGGCCTTCATCTCCTTCGGAGCTTCCACCATATTGTATTCCATAGACACAAAATTTCAATTATTGGTTGAAGGCTTTGAAGCCATGGAGGAAGTCCACATTTTTTTTATTGGTCAAAACTTGAGGATTAAAAAGACTTGCTAATGGAACAACCTCTTTTCTGCTCAAGTTCTAATCACTTTTGACATTCAATTCCTCTATTATATCATCTTCATTTGTGATATCAAAACTGAGAATCATATCTCACAGAAGCATAGATGTTTCTTCAAGTACATGGCAAGCTTCTTGCACCTTATACTAGGACTTGATTGATTGATTCTTGTTGGCATCCTTCTTACTTTCTATCATATTGAATTTATTGCATAAGTACTTACTAGTTTGTCTCATCTTGATACTTTAGTTCGAAATTTTGACTATCCCAATCCCATGTCAACAATTGGCACCCTTCCCCTTTTATTACTAATGGTCTCTTTAAGAGTGATACATGTTACAAGTCTGTAAGCACTAGGCATTGGTAGCATTCTCATGCACATTTCGTTCGAGCACATGGATCATGCACTTTACAATGAGCATATGTCCCCAACTTGCAGCTAGATATTACCCACCCACACATCTGAGTTACCCTAGGAGAAACTTTTTCTCCTACAATTGAATCATCTAGCAGCCCTATCATGACCCGTAGATAGCCAACCTCATATTACTCTAGTCCACTCTTCAATCAATGCATTCATTCATCTAGCTTGCTCATCCAATGAAGGTGGGTCATCTATTGTGAGGTACATTAACCATTTTTATATTCAATTGCTTTAATTCAATGTTTCAAGTGTATTTTAGAATGGAATATATGTTGAATTGGATGACAAACCACTATTGGTTGTATACTTGTTCCCTTGCCTCACAATGGTGGTTATCACTTACCCCTAATCCAATGTGAGCTTCTTTATTTCTTTCACACTCTAGGAAGGGAACAAATAGCAAGCTCTGATGATGGTAGTGTTCCATGTTATCCATACTTAACATTTTTTATATTTGCCTGCCCTGTCGTCCCATATTTTGATTGGTTGTTTCCAATCACCCATGTTGGTTCATTGTTGACCTTGTCCTATGAGAAGGGTTCGAATATACTCAAGGTTGATGCAGCCGTAAGAAAAGAAAGAGCATGAGCCATATGTTAAAATGTAAAAAGAAAAAAAATGGCAAGGGATGTAAAGAAGGAAAATCTGAATTGTAGCTTGACCTCTACCCCCTCTTATATAGCCACTCGTCCCTGGGAGTATCCACGCATATCACACCTATCACAGTAAAAGGAACTATCCATGAACATCTCAGCCACAATGCATACATAAAATTCCCATCACTAAAAGAGGTTATCTTACTATTACATGATAATCAGTTATACAAGCCATATAAAGAACTAAAAAAGAAAACTATGGGTGCTTAGAAAAATAAAGGCAAGGAAGGTAACTCAAGCATTGCTAAGCACTCCCTCAACAAAGGCACTAATGGATAACGATTTGATATAACCTAGTACAACACGGACACCATTCATGAAGTACAACACAAATCTTCCCACCCATCACTTACACCTATCTTCTGAAAGGGTTGGCCTTGGAACGGTTCCTCTCCCTAGCGTTGGAAGCACCAAATAGGGCCTTGTAATAACCCCCCCACACCTAAGCATGGTAACTTGTATACAAATCATAAGCTAGGAAGACATTTGAAGATGATGCATGTCTGAAGTACAGTGATGCCCTTAACATTAAATATGCTCCATTATGATGGTCTTGTGGATTTTGCACCCATGATGTTGATCTCATTTGATTCCTCAAGTATGTGTAGATATTTTTCTCATAGGTATAGCTACTATACCTTGAGGGATTGCATGATGCTTCTCCAAGCACTTCAAAGACGATGTCCAGCCCTAATTGGTGATGACTTAGTACACTTTGTCAAAGGAGGTTGAGCAATTATTGAGGAACATTGACACTGAGATGCCTTGACACAGTTCATGATACTTCCATCTACCTCCAGGACCTTGGTTGTTGCCCTCCAAAGCTTGGACATTGCTTTGACAGCAGATGTACCCCAGAGGTGACAAGATGCCTTCAAGCCGGTATTACACCTAGCTTATGGGCGTTGCCCTATCTTTGAGGTTGTTTGATGATGATGATGACATAGGACCTCTCTAAACGAGATGGTACACTATTCTCCATGATGACATCATGCCTTAACATTATGATGTCCCCTTCTTGTTGCATTGGAAGATGATGTGGGCACATTTATGGATGATGTATGGTTGAGGAGGGTTGCTTGATGATTAGGCATTTATTTGATGAGGAGACATGACTTTTGGGAAGAAATGCACCTATTGGGGCTATCCATTGCACTTTTGATGGAGAGAAACCCTTTCCAAAGATGGTATCACCCTCAAACAGAATGTAACTCATACATGTGGGTTAACTGAGTCATAATGTAACTCATACATGTGGGCTAACACCAGGCCAGATATTTGCCTTGCAATGAACACCCTAAGCCAAAATATAATTGAGTCGAGGTAGATACATTGGGTTGCAGCAAAGCATGTATTGAGGTACCTATGTACGTTGAGATATGTCTTAGGTAGTGAAGTGAGGTTGCAGGGATATATAGATTCAAATTGGGTTGGGAGTGCATAGGACAGAAATAACACATTTGGGTGTTGCTTCAGCTTGGGATCAGCTATGATATCTTGATTTAGCAAGAAGAAGACTTTTGTCGCACTCAATACAAGAAAGCGAAGTATATCGTAGTCAGTCGCAAGTCGTGAAGCAATGTGGCTTTGGAAGCTTCTTGCAAGACAATTTGAATAGGTCACTTCATCCGAGACATGGGAGCAGTGACGCTCCAGTACATATCCACAGAGGAGTAGATTGCACACATTCTCACCAAGCCTCTGTCTAGAGTGAAGTTTGTAACTTCAGAGACAATCTTGGTGTGATCTAGAAATGTCTCCCTCATTGAGAGGCAGTGTTGATGTCTTTGTATGATGATTGATCGGGAAGACCATCTCTTGAAATGCCAGAAGGACTTGGTTGGGTCATGTTGATTTGACTAGGCGAGACAGATACATTCACCTGACAAGCCAGAAGGACTTGGTTGGGTCATTGGGGTGAATGGTCTAATGGCAAATCTTCTCCTGAGAACCCAAAGGACTTGGTTGGCTCATGATGATTTGACCAAAGGAGATAGATAATCTTCTCTTGAGAAGCCAGAAGGACTTGGCTAGGTCACATTGATTTGACCAAAGGAGATAGATGAAATTCAGCTAAGAAGCCAAAAGGACTTGGCTGGACCATGTTGATTCAGCCAGGGGTGAAAGACCCAGGATACTCACATTTCCTACTCCAAGATGGAGTAATCTATAGACGTGCATGTGAGGAGTTACATTGCCTACTCCAGGATGAAGTTATCTATAAATATGCATCAACATAGCAAGCTCATGAACTTTTCTTGTGGAGGAGAAATTTTAGCTTAGGGGAAATTTGTTGCAGCCAAGGAGAATACCTCCCTCGTTAAGAGGGAGTGTTAATTTTTTCTATAGCATCGAGAGGAATTCCTACCTTGCTAAAGGAAATCTCCAAGTCGACCCAACAGAAATTATATATTTTTTTTATTTTGGAGCATCATGTAGGCTCAAAAGGACAAGCCAGTCCCACCATGAAAGGGTGTGTCCCTTGAATAAATTCACACCAATTTGATCAACATATATATATATATATATATACATGATGTGACACTTCATTTTGCTCAATTAATTCATCACATCTCTCTCCTATAGCAGCCACAGGAGTGACACAAAGAGGTCAAGTTCACTGGAGTTTGACCAAGTTGTTGGAAGGCAATTTGACCACTTTTGACTGAGCTGCAACAAGTTTGAGCGCAGTTGACCGAGTTGCAAGAGGTCAAGTTTAACCCCAGTTTACCAAGTTGCAGGGGGTTGAATTTGACCACAGTCAACCATAATTGACGACAGGAGCCAGATGGTCAAATTTCAATGTAGTTGACTAGAAGAGCCACAGGGCTGAAATTCACCACAGAGCTGCCCACAAGTCCAGGTTTAATCGGGTTAGTTTGACTTCTGACTATTTTTGACAATTTGACCCACCTTGATTTGTTGGAGTTTGACCAGATTTGTCTAATATTTTGACTTGAGTATTGACACAGATTTCTAAACAAATTCTTGATTTGTAAACCTTGCTGAAGAATAATTTCTCCTAAGAAATGTTGTTGGGTTTTGTCCCAAGTTAGGGTTTCCCAAGGTAAAAATACTCTCTAATGTGCATGGTTGTCTCGTTATGATCTTTATTGTTTCCATTGCATTTACTATTGAGATCTTTTGTGTATAATTACTCAATGATATCAGTGGCATGAGATAAATTATTTGAAAATCATTTGGTAGTAATTATCAGATCAAAAGATTGGTTTCTATTATGCATCTTGTAGAATATTCAACAACGGACACTATTACAGATGGCAATGATGTTTGGTTGGTCGATAGTGGTACTTCTAGGCACATGACAGGTTTTCAAGATTTTGTCACAGATTTGACAAAGAGGGATTCAACATTGCAAGTGAAACTTGGGGATAAGATCAAGTATGTAGTGAAAGGAGTTGGGGCAGCATCATTTCAGCTGGACTCCATAGATTCTTTACACATGAGAGATGTTTTGTTTGTAGCAATATTGAAGAAGAACCTACTCTCTATCTCAACATTGGAGGATAGAGGTTACAGAGTTGCATTTGTTGATGGTCAGGTTCTTATATGGCCTAAGGGAGCATAGACTCAGCAAGAGTGATTGGTGTTTGAAAGGGAAGATAGTACAAATTGTTAGGACATCCAACCCATGCATTGATACAAGACAACATCAAAGTAGAGCCAACAGAGCCAGTGGATCTACCTATACATGTTGCAGTGCCCACGAAGAGGCCAACATGGCTTCATGACACTTTGCAGGATGCAAAAGGGCATGCAACTCCTCATGGTACCTTCAGGGAGTGTAGACAGCGATAGAGGTACTTGAGCTATATGGCATTGATGAGCCACATCCTTGATTCTGAGCTTTCCAGTTATGAGGATGCAACAAGGCAGTAGGTTTGGAAGGATGCCATGATGGAGGAGTATTAGTCCATCATGAAGAATGATGTGTGGGAGATAGTTCTTAGACCAAAGGGGAAGTAAGTGGTAACTTCCAAGTGGATCTATAATATCAAGCATGCAGCAAATCGAAGCATCAAGAAGTACAAAGCGAGGTTAGTGGCGAGAGGGTTCTCCTAGAAAAAGGGAGTGGACTATGATGAGACGTTTTCTCTAGTCGCCAAGCACTTCTATCAAGACTATTGTTTCTCTTTCTTCTATTATGGGTTGGAAGATACATCAAATGGATGTAAAGATCGTGTTCCTCGACATTGTGATTAAGGAGGAAGTATACATAGAGGAATCTCATGGCTCTGAGATACATGGGAAGGAATCTCATGTTTGCAAATTGAAGAAGGCTTTGTACAAACTCAAACAGGCACCTAAAGCATCATATTCTAGGACTACTAGATACTTCATGAGTTTGAGCTTCACCAAAAGTGATGTAGATCCTAACCTTTACATCATGGTTGTTGATGGAAATCCTTTGACCTGGTGCTACATGTCGATGATCTATTCCTTACTGGGGCAAAGAGGTTGATCATTGGGTGCAAGAAGGATTTGTCCTCAGAGTTAGAGATGTAGGATCTTGAGGAGATTCAGTATGATGGATTGAAAGTCCATGGTTATGCCTATAACGACAAAACTAAAGAAGCTGAGTGATTTTGCTTCTGATCCAAATTTGGTCGATCTCATGATGTACAGGCAATTGATAGGATACTTGATGTACCTGGTTAACACCATGCAATATATATGCTTTGTAATGAACATCCTGAGCCAATAAATGGTTGAGCAGAGGCAAGTACATTGGGTTGCAACAAAGCATGTGTTGCGGTACTTGCAAGGTGCAGATGGATATGGTTTGAGATATGTGTCAAGTGGTGAAGTGAGGCTGCAAGGATATACTGATTCGAATTGGACTGAGAGTGTGAGGGATAGAAAGAGCACCTCAAGGTGTTGCTTCAGTTTGGTATTAGTTATGATATCTTGGTTTAGCAGGAATCAGACTTTTGTCGCATTCAATACAACAAAGGCAGAGTATAACACAGCCAGTGCCACAGGTCAGGAACTAGCATGGCTTCGGAAGCTACTTGCATGACTATTTGATTGAGAGCTAGAGGCAACCTTGATACGTTGTGAATCAAAATTGTGTTAAGATTTCAAACAATCTAGTGTTTCATGATAGGTCGAAGCACATTGAGATCAAATATCACTTAATCCATGAAAAGGTGTAGAAGGGAGCAATGAAGCTCCAGTACATATCCACAGATGAGTAGATCACAGACATTCTGACCAAGCCTATGTCTAGAGTGAAATTTGTATACTTCAGAGACAAGCTTGACATGATGCAGAATGTCTCCCTCTCAAAGAGGGAGTGTTGATGTTTTCCAAAGAATGAGTAGACATTCTCTCATAGGATCATGTTGATTCGACTAGTGGGGGAACGATACATTCACCCATGGAGCAATGTTGATTTGGCTAGGGGTGAATGGCCCAGGGAAACTACAACATAGGGCAGACATTCTTCCATTGGATCCATGCTGATTTGGCATACATAGGGTCATGTTGATTTGATCGGGGTAGGCCTACCCCTGGATCATTCACCTAAGAAGCCATGTTGAATCGACCAAGGGTGAATGAACCAAGGGAATCCTAAGAAGCCATGTTGATTTCGCTAAGAGTAAAAGGCCCAGGATACTCACATTGTCTGCTCCGGGATGGAATGATCTATATCTATAAACGTGCATGTGAGGACACACTACATCAACATAGCAACCTCATCACTTTTCTAGTGGAGGGGAAATTTTAGCTAATGAGAAATTTGTTTTCAACCAAGAAGAATACCTCCCTTACTAAGAGGGAGTCTTTATTTTTTTAGCATCAAGAGGTATTCCTACATGACTAAAGGGTCTTCAAGTCAGCCCTAGATGCATTAAGTAACTTTATTTATTATTTAGACCAAGGTTGCAGGGGAGTGCCCCCCCCCCTTCACAATCTCGCTCCCAATTCGCGCTCCGAGCGGAAGTGACTCGGGAGTGGGTCAGGAGCGTGCTCTTGACAAAAGAAAAAATCGCTCCTAACCGCTCCCCCATTGAGAAAATTGCTCCCGACCGATGGAAAGGAAAGCTCGTGCGGCGGAGAGGTTGAGCAATGGCGACTTAGGGAGAAGGGGGAAGGGAGGGGAAAGGAGAGATGAAAGAGGGAAGAGGAAAGGGGGGAATAAATAGACCCTCTCCCCTCCCATTATTCACTTCATCCCATTGGGAGAGCCAGAGAGTTTAGAGAGAGTTTGAAGCAAGGAGAGGAGCTTGGTGAGAGAGGAGCGTGGAGGAGCTTGAGGAGCTTGCAATGGGAGATTGGAGCATGGGATTGGAGGCCAAAGAGGTAGGATCTACACTATAATCTAGCATTTTTTAATGTTCATTGCTAAATAAATAAATAAATAAAATTCCCTATCTCCCATTCCCATTCCCCCATTTTTTGCAGATTCAAAATTTCAAACATCATGGTTATATGCCTTGGCATTTTCTTCTTCTCGATTCCTTTTTCGGTTATTATAGTGTTGGAGAGTAGAAAAAGGAGGGTTGAACATGAAGAAGAGGATGAAGAAGTGGGTTATATTGGATTTGATGAAAACCCCGGAGAGGACTACCTTGGTGAGGAGGAGGAAATGATTCAGCCCAAAAAACTAAACAAGACCAAACCCCATTGTGGAAATATGTTACTAGGTCTGAAGCAGGGGAAGGGGATGGAACCACTAAATTTCACTGCCCCCATTGCAACAATAATTACACAGGTTCATACACCCGTGCCAGAAGGCACCTCTGTGGGAAAAGGCCATGGGATGGATATAAACAAATAGGAATAAAAAGTTGTGCAAGTGTGTCATCAGCATAAAGCCAAATACATAAGGGAAGAGGAGGTAGCCCAATACAAATCTAAAAAATCACATCAACCAAGGGTTTCTTTGAACCAAGCTCACAATCACATCAACATGCACAAAGAACTCCTTCAGCATCCTCCCATGGCAGTGGATATGGAGGCAGAGGGTCACCAAACATCTCTCTAAGGCGTAGAACCATATCAGATTTCCTTAATTAAGGTTGTAGCAATGATGTGGATTCAAAAGTTTATCGGTTTCTCTATGTATGTGGGATACCATTCAATGTTTTTCGCTCACCTTATTGGCATGAAATGGTTTCTGCCATAAATGATGCCCCTAAAGGATACGAGAGCCCTGGGTATGACAAGGCTAGAACCATTGGACTTGATCATGAAAAAGAAAAAATATCACCTTCTTTGAGTAGAATGACAAATTCTTGGACTGAGCATGGGGTGTCCATTGTATCTGATGGATGGACAAATGTAAAAGGCAAGCCACTGATAAGTGTTCTTGTTGTGTTTGTTAGTGGTGCCACCTTTCATTTAGCATATGATTACTCAGACAAGTTCAAGACCGGCATCAACATTGCAGAACCAATACTTGAATCAATTGAACTTATTGGGCCATACAATGTCATCCAAGTCATCACTGATAATGCTACTAATTGTAAGGCAACGGAGCAATTATTGAAGATAAATACCCCAACATATTTTGGTTTGGGTGTTGCATCACACAACGAACCTTTCGATGCATGATATTATTAAGAACAAAAACCAACAATACAAATGGATTGGTGATTTGTACAAGAGAGGCAAAAAAATGATAAAATTTATTACAAATCATAGCAATACCCATGGGATATTCCACAGTCACTCAAGATTGGAGTTGTTGAAGATTGCAAAGACTAGATTTGCTAGCTGTTACCTCACCATCAGGCGCCTTTTGAAGGTAAGAGAGTCATTAGCTAGCATGGTATCAAGTCCACACTGGAAAGGGCTACAAATGCAACTAACAAGCAAGGTTTTGAACAGGTGGAGGAGACCGCTCTTGATGGTCAGTTTTGGGCACATGTGAGGCAAGTATTGGAATTCACCAAACCCATTTATCACATGATTTGTTTTGCAGATACAAATAAACTAGTGAATGGGGAGGTGTATGAGCAGATGGATACCATGTTGGAGCAAATAAAAGATATTGTTCAAAAAGATGATCCCAACTTGTATACATTGATTCACAATTGTGTCTGTACACGACAAAATAAACTTAATGTTCCACTACATGCCTTGGCGTAGATCCTTATGCCAAAATACCACTCTCCATCTTGGTTGGGCCAACCTGCACCTAAGGGTGGGGTTAGGGTCAAACCCCATACAGATCCATAAGTATCTATAGGATATATGGAAGCATTCGACAAGTTGGTACCTCACAGCGAGGAGTGTGCCATTTGCCTCTTGAATTAGGCAGATACTTCAGTTGCACTGCTTTGTTTGGTTCTTTGCATGCAATGGAAGATAGAAACAGATTTGATGCTCTCACATGATGGGAAGCATATGGTGGCATGGGACTTTTGCCAAAATTGGCAAAAAAAAGTTCTCTCACAGGTTGTAAATACTTCTTCTGCATAGAGGTGTTGGAGCACCTACAGCTTCATACATAATGTGAGAAGAAACAAACTCAATGAAAACCGAGCAGAAAGCTTGGTTTATGTGCACTACAACTTGAGGTTGTTGAGTCATTACTATGATCGGGCTTATGAGGATCCAACATATAAAATTTGGGACAACCACCCAGAGGACGATAATTTGGAGGATGGCACTATACATCTTGAAGAACTCGAATCAGAACTTATGAGAGATGAAGATGAAACAACAACCATGCCACCCGCACCATCCAGTACTAGTGCTCGAGTTCCAAGTCTTGTTCCTTTGTTGTCGCTGCCTCCATGTACATCCACACATGGAGAGAATTTGCCTTCTGGTTTTGGCGTGGAACTGTGCGGGATGAGACTCCTAGAAGACCACCACGACCTGCTCAGAAATTAGACATTATTCGTGGCGGCAAGAGGAAGTTGTAGATGATAGATTTACTTGTCTTTTCTAGTTTCTAGTAGTTTTTATAACTGTTGACTCTTTCATATTTATTATGATATTTTTTGTAAACAATATATGACAATTTAAGTTTGAAGTTTGAAGTTGGCAAATTGGCAATTATAACTCATTGGTAATGAATTCTGAATATGATGCTTCGTGAAAGTTAAAAGTTGTTTCATTTCATGTTAGATATTCTTTGTTGTAATGGTTACACTTAGCTTACAAGTACAACTTTGGTGATCAATTATAATTTATGATATATGTTATATATTGAATTTTGAAAGCTTAAAACTTTAACACTGATGAATCATGATTCATGAGACTCAATATGTTGTATGTTACTAACTTATGGACGTGGCTGATGAAGATTATAACTTCTAGATGATTGTTGTTTTATGGTTCAATCTATGTTTTGTGTGTTTTTATATCTAATTCATCATTCTACATGTTTTTGTTGACATATATGCATTAAAATATTAAAAATATTAAAAAAAATACACAGATTATATAAAAAATGCTCTCGAAAACGCTCCCAAACTGAGAACTTCTGAAAATGTCGCTCCCGCTCCTGCTCCCAAGTAACCTTGATTTAGACAAGTCAGCCCAAAAAGAAGTCAAGTCGGCCAGCCAGTGAAGGGACGTGTCCCTTCGGTTGTCACACCCGCTTTGTCATGTATTAAAGAGATGATGTGACATCTCATTTGAACACCAACGAAGGACAAGTCTGAGCAAGGGAGAAATTGGTTTTGGAGAACATCTTCCTCATTTCTCTCTCTCATGGCCGCACATGTGAAGAAGCTTTGACCAAGTTTTTGGACAGTTTTGACCAGCGAGATTGATCTCCATTTGACAGAGTTGATCAAGCTGTTTTTTGGATCGAGTTCACCATAGTTGACCAAACTGTATTTGACCGCAGCAGGGCCACACATGCAGAATGTTGACCACAGAACACAGGGTTGACCACAATTGACCGCAGGCCAGTTTGACCAGGCCAAGTTGACCAGTAATGAATTTCTGATTTTTCAGCTGGCTTGAACAGCAGATGTTTCGACCAAGTTTAACTGGTATTTAACTTGGATTATTGTCACAAGTTTCTAGACAAATTGTTGATTTGTAAACATTGCTGAAGAATAATAAAAGTTGCTGGGTTTTCTCCCAAGGTAAAAATATTGTATCTTTTGTGCATGGCTGTATTTCTATGATCTTTACACCCACTGCATGTACTGTTGAAATTTTCTGAAGTGTAATTATTCAATGATAGCAGTGGCATAAGATACTTGCTGAAAATTATTAGGAAGTAATTACCTGGCAGAAAATTGTATTCTACTGCACTAGCCTTAGAATTTCAATTGAATGTCCTCTTTTTTGCCTGTTTTGGAAATTTAATTAACTTCCCCAACATATCAATGCCTTTCGAAGTTTTGACTACCAATATTCAAGGGGTAAAAGAGGAAGTTCGACCTATAATGAAATCGAATTAAAGTTTTCCAAAAAAATCGAAAGCAGGTACCAATTGTCTCAACCTATAAACCAACACAACCATTAAATAAAGTCATGTCTCTGTTCCTTGGTCTTGAAAAAGGAACCATCAAATAATCCTAGCAACCAAGTACGTCTTTAAGGCAATGACTGGTCTTTCATCTGATTGAAGTTTGAACCTCCAAGGCACTCTTCAAGAACCCAACTATCGCCACCATGAGACATAAGAATCAATGCAATCAGCATTGGAACCACCAAAATAAATGAAAAGAATGACAATCATAAATTTTTCCTATTATTTCTCCCACGAGCCAACTAAGTAAAAATTCTTAGGGGTCACCGAAGCATGGATGTTTTGGGGGCAAGATTCCTTTTTTGATGGAAATGCCCCTTTTGCATTTCCGTGTGCTCACCTCAAAAGGAACTGTGAAGGAATATTCTCCCTGAAGTTTCCACATCCCTGGAGTGCATCCCCTACCCTTGGGAATGGATCCCAGTGTAACACTGCTTATAAATCTCAACGCTACCAAGAAAAATGACCTCAACTGCCACCAGCTTAATGTTTAACACCAATGTTAGACAATGATATAAAAAAGAAAACATACATCATAATATATCCTGGAAAATACAACAGGAATATCAACAAACTTATAAGCTAAATAAAATTTTCTACAGTTCTAACCATATTCAATCACTTGTTATATTGTTTCAAATGTCAGTCAATAATGCTTTGACTGGTTATATATAAAACAGTTTGATTGCAATAGTTCATTCATAATATAACCATACATGAAATTAATCAACAACAAAGTTTTAGAGACCTTACTTAAGCGGGTTTGCTAGCAGACGCTGTCCAATGGTAACAAAACTAGTTTCTTGATTTGACATGAACCAAGCAAGCGACGAAACACTGCAACAATCACAAAAAAGATCACAACACAATACTGAATCTTGAAGTTATTGCCTGATAGAGACTAGAGTTGAATTGGAATTTTTTAACATATTCAGAAACAAATTATATTGATTCACATACTATTCAACTTCTCTTTGCAATCTAAAAATATTCAGACCCTGAAATTGTGCAACGCTGATACTGCAAGAACTCACCTGCCAGTAAAGATATGTTCTCTAAGCCCCAGTATTGTCGGGGGTCGTACACCATGGTTCTTAAGAAATTCTTCCAACAAATTTCTCATTTTGAAAGCTTCTTCCAGATAGTTGTCCTTCAATGTGTGTAAAAGTCAGTGTCCATAACGTAAACAAGCAACATATAAAAGATCTGGTCATTGTAGAGTAACTGGACATACCTGATTCATATCAATTGTTTGAAGAGCCTCTCCACGAGTGAAAATAATCGCATGATTCTGATTCTCTGGCTTCCCCTCACCAAGATTAGCTGGACCAGGTAGCTTGATACGGTATATTATCTGCACAACCACCATAAAACTATAAGCAAGTTTTGAAGAGTTAAAATCCAACAATCTTATCCTTTGACATTGTGTTTGGTTAAGGTATATTATAAATTAAGCCAGATCATCGTTACCATCTACTTTAATGGAAACACTGAACAACCACCACCTCCAGCATTTTCAACACAAATTTACACTTCTATGTCTAGGAAAAGCTTATAAGTGCTGCCCAGTTCTGTGAAGTTTTCACATGAATCCCTTATGATATGACAATATCATTATTCCAGGCTATATTACCAACAGTTTACAAATATTGAATGTAGAAAAATCCATATTTGGTTGTTTTTATGACATTTGATTGTTTTTAAATCCCAAACTTTCTTCCTACTAGGTCCTTTATTGCTCAACCGCTTTCCCATCATTCACAACATTCTTCAACATTCAATCAATGTTCTATGGTCTAGATGTTTGATTGACTTCCTAGGTATCTGGTGAATATATTCAGTGCTTAAAGTGCTTCCAAACCTTAACTTTAAGCAAACAGCAAATTGAACTCTGGAAGAGCAAAGCCTTTCTTGATGACTATTAGAGCATTTGGAACATGCCATTGTCTATAACGTGGAAGAATCAAACAATGAATTGCACCATAAAGAAATATCTGTAGAGTCAAAATGATGAACATTATTAAATAGTTAAACCATTAATAAGACACCTACCTCTTTTATTCTATTTTGAATTTTAACGCATGGAGTATAGGATGTTGAACTCTGCAACTTGATTGTGATGTGTTTGGTTTGAAAACTTGAATTGTTAGGTATTTTCTTGTGTTGTTATACATACCCTTTTAAGATACTATGCTAAGTTCTCTTTTGCTTAAAATTTATTGACAATTCTTTTGGTATGAATCATCTTTTGTTCTTTCTCCAATCACACTAATGTCATATCTTCTGCTTATTGAACCACTTCCTACACATTGTGACAATGGCCTTTATAGCAGTGTTATCAAGACCAGACCAAACCAGTCTGAACCAGTTGGTCCGACCGTTTTGCGGCAAAAACCAGTTCAGACCAATGACTGAACCGTTTTTGGATGGTTCAGTACAGAACTGGCCAGTAAAGCCGCATTGAACGTAGCAAGTGGGGTCTGTTTTGCATTTTTTCTTTTAATTTTTGTCTTCACTGGGCACTATCCCACAATAGGTGCCTAATATTCAACCCTATGGCCCTACTTTTGCTATGCAATTCATGGTAATGTTAAATTCATAAAGTAATCCTTTTACATAGATTTTTAACATTACCATGAAATGACTCAGGATGTTTGAGAGTGATTCCGAGCTCAATGGGTTTCATATGGAGAAAGTAAAATTTTAGATCTCACATAAAATCCAGCAGAGTTAACAGTTTTTCAGGATTTCAGGATTGGGGGGATTGCAATATTTCCTTTCGATTTTGTCATGTATGAGGGTATCGAACTAGCATTTAATCAAGAGCACCAATCCCTCTATGTACCTTGATGTTAGTGCCATTGATTGTTGAACTCCTCCATCATGATCCTACTAAAAATGTACCCATCACTCAAACAAAATCTTGAATTGACATGCTAAGCATTTTGTTATCTTATTTTAATGCTTACAGGATAATATTGATGATGAAGATCCCAATATAGACAAAGATTTTGATGATATGTAGGTATTTGTTGTAGCATGTTTTTTTTTATGGATGCTTGATGTTGACACCTAATATTTGGGATTTGGTAAATCCATATAAATATTGTAAATAGAAAAATAAAAAGAATTGGAAGACGAAGAGACATTGGCAGAGGAAACCCAATAGTCTCCCTCTCCATGTATATACCTATGTTCTATATTAATGCAAAAGTAACAAATTCATTGGGAGTTACACTCCTGGAGCACAGGTCCCAAATTAGCTTTCTGCTATGTAACTCTTGCCATTTTCTGCCAGTTTCTCTGTTGCTCTGCTCATTGTCCCTTTGCATCCATCCTTTTGAACCAATGAAAGGGAGCATTTTACTATTCGTTGAGTGATTGAAATTGTGTTGAACAATTTGGATATGGTGCCATGGTCGTCTGAGCGTTTTAATGGTATATGCATAAGATTGATTGTGCGTTGGTTCCTTTCTGAATCCCGGTGTTGTGTTTCATTGAATGTTGATCTTCATTGCAGTGGAATGGGTTGTTGTTGCTTTCAAATTGGTACAGCTCATTCAAATAGGTGCATAACAGTTCAAATGTCTGTGTTAAATCATTTTTGAAGAACCTATGTTGACTGGTGCGTTATGTCCAGTGGCCGTAAATGTTATGTGTTTCGTAAGGTTTTTGGTGGCCGTGTATGGTGAATGTATATGTTGGTTGGAGAATGCATAGAGTGTTTTTTGGAGAGTGCGTTGAAGTTTGATTATAATGTGTGTGCCCTTTGAATTGTTGGTATGTTGCATTATTTTATATGAGAGCATAATGTGTGAAGGTCGTAGTATGTTTTGAGGACATGTACCTGTGATGGCATATAATGAACTTTGAAAAGGACGTGGTATGGTTCATAAAGTTTATGAAATGCGTTGCGTCCAATTTTGAAGGCCATATAGTATATGAGTTGTGATATATTATCAATGATGATATGTTATTTATGTGTGGTGTTATATTATGAATGTTGATATGTTATATTATGAGTGGCAATACATTATGAGTGGTGAGTGGTGATATATTATATTATGAGTGGTGATATATCATATGCATAGAATGTATGTCACATTAAAGTATTAAATTATTGACATAGTGAATTTTTGTCACTTACATATTAAATCAGTCTTTTACCTAAACAAAACATATCAAGAAAGATTGTGTTTGTTTTGGAAATCAAAGGCAGATAGTCTTTTGTGATGATGCATTCACTCATCTCCATAGTGGGAGTAGTTCAACTGGCAAAGAGAACTACTATAAGTAGTCCTAGAAGATAAAACACACCCTTATTTTCAATGAGTTGTGGAAAGGGATTTGTGAAGGAGAAGGAGACAATGCACCTCAAAAGTCCACTTCAGATAAGGAACTTGCCATTTGGGATAATAAGAACAGCATGGCCTATGCCTTGATTGCAACGTCCGTAAATGAAGAGGTGAGCCATCATATTTCTCCATTTTCAAATATCTTTGAAGCCTTAAAGAAGTTGAAGGAACTGTACAACTCGCACTCTGAACTTGAAGATGTTCAATTGATGATTAAATTGTTCACTCTTGAGTTGAAAAATGATGACTCTCTTGCCTTAGCATCAAAAGTAAGATCCATTATGCATGACATAAAATCCACTGGTGTTGAAATCGATATCCCTCTCATAGCTTATGTCAGGGCACTATATCCTACCTATTCACATTATCTTGAGTCATTGCAAGCAAGTGGCAATCTTAAGGAGATTACCTTTGACTCCCTTGAGAAGAAGTTTACTGAGAGAGAGAAGACTTCCTCCTCAGTCTACTAAAGAAGTTGTGTACCTTGCACAAAAAGAGAAGAATCATGCACAAGATTCTTCTAGAGGAAGAGGTTGCCAAAGAGGAAGAGGAAGAGGAAGGAAAAATTTTAGATGCAGGGGGTCATACATTTCCAAGGAGAAAGGTCTGATCTTCATTGCATATGATGCAATAGAGATGGACATGATGCTTCCACTTGTAAGCTGCCTTGTGACAGAATTGAGCAAGAAATAAATGAAGGAAAAGGTAAAACATAGGACAAAGGTAAAGTCAAAGCACCTGAGTCCACTCATTATGTTGTGGCACATTGGAACATTGGAGTAATTGAGGACCTATTCAATGTTTCACTTGCTTCATGGAAAGATCCGTGGTTGCTTGATTCAAGAGCAACTTGCCACATGACTTTCACGAGAGATTTCTTTGAAGAATTCACTGATCATGTTGATGGAGCAATATACTTTGCAGACAGGTCAAAACTTAAGCCATCAAGGCTTGGCACCACAAGGTCAAACTGCCTTGTCTTCCAAATTTTATTCTACATGATGTTCTATACCTCTCAAAGCTGAGGAGAAACTTGTTGTCTTTGGTCCACATCCGCTAGCAAGGACATTCCATTCACATATTTGATGGCAAAGTTGAGGTCAGAAAAGCATCAAATCACTCACTTGTCATGACTAGGATAGAAGAAGAAAGACTTTTGAAGTTGCAAGGAACCTTTGCTTGTGCACAGAACTTTTCATACAATTCTCATTATGATGAAGGTACATTTCCATCAAGTCTTTTATGGCATGCTAGATTTGGACACTTAAACTATGACAGCCTCCATTTGTTGAAGAAAAATGGTGTTACTAGTTTGCCTACAATTCCTAGGAAACTTAAGCAATGTGATGCTTGTATCTTAGGAAAGCACAACAAACACTCTTTTCATGATTCTCATTCCAGAGCACATAGAAAACTTTAACTCATTCATTCTAATTTATGTGGCCCAATGCATGTTCCTTATACAAATCGTAATAAATATATGATGACATTTATTGATAACTACACTAGAATATGTTGGCTTTATTTATTGAAGAACAAATCTGAAGCTTTTGAACATTCAAGAACTTTCATGCATGGATTGAAAATGATGCACAATCTCATATTGGATCTATTTGTACTGATAATGGAAAAGAATATACATCAAATGAATTTGAAAACTATCTTCGCCAACATGGGATCAAACATCAAACAACCATACCTTATAATCCCCAATAGAACAGAGTCGCTGAAAGAATGAACAGGACAATCTTAAATATGGTACCTTCCATGATGTTTTCCAATAATGTTAAACTGATGTTTTGTGCTGATGCAATTCTATGTGTTGTGTATATAAAAAATAGGTGTCCATGTAATGCTATCAAAAACAAGACTCCCTATGAAATGTGGTATGGCCACATTCCTTCGGTGAGGTATCTCAGGTTTTTGCTTCCACCTGTTATGCATTGATACCTAAGGAACAAAGAAACAAACTGAGTGTAAGGAGTCGCAAATGTATCTTCTTGAGATACAAAATACCTCCAAAGCATACCGTCTTTATGAGAAAGTGAATAAGAAGCTTATAATATCTAGAGAAGTGATCTTTTCTTTAATCATCCAACACTGACAATGTTGTTGAGAAGGAACTTGATCGCTTGGCTAGATTCGTACATGCAAAGTCTTTTCAAGAGTTTGATAATGAGATTCCACATCTTGAAGGGGGGATTCCTATACTGGATCAATCTGTGGAATCTTCTTCTGAGGCACTCTCTCCCCCACATGAAGCTCCAGCCACAGATGACACTTTGAGTGATGTGATTAACAGAATTGGGAGACTAAATCTTGATTCAATCAGATTCAGTCAACTGAGCAGCCTCGGCCATCTCAGAAAGGTACTCCAAAATGGCTAAAAAATACACTTGAAAGTGTTCGTCCTGATGAGGCTGGAAAGACATGAACAAAAAGCTCAACCAGACAGAATGGACGTGATGTAGACAATTCTGATCCACCTGTTGATATGGATGTTTCTTATGATTGCGAGCTGAATTTGTCTACAGAGTTTGAACCAACTTCCTTCAAAGAAGTCGCTTCTCATGATGAATGGAAAGAAGAGATGCAGAAGGAATATGATGCTTTGATTAAGAATGGCACCTGGAAGCTAGTTGATCCTCCATTGGGAACCAAACCATTTGGTTGCTAGTGGGTCTTAAAAAACAAGTATAAAGCAAATGGCTCGCTTGACAAACACAAAGCCAGGCTTGTGGCAAAAGGTTTTACACAAAAGGAAGGGGTCGACTATGAGGAGACTTTTGCCCCTATAGCAAAAAGGGCTACCATCTAGACACTCTTTGCCTTGGCAACACAGAATTGTTGGATAGTCCATCAAATAGATGTAAAAACTGCTTTCTTGAATGGAGATTTGAAAGCGAATGTTTTTATGTCCCAACTAGAATGATTTGTTGTGAAGGGTCAAGAACATAAAGTATGCAAGCTTGTAAAATCCTTGTATGGACTCAAGGAAGCACCACGAGCCTAGTACGAGAAGTTAATTGAGCATCTTCTAAAACTCAATTTAAAACATTATAATATTGATGATGCAACTTTGCTTGTCAAGAAAGTTGGAAAAACAGTTGTATATCTTGTGGTGTATGTAAATGATCTTCTGATGACAAGGAACAATGAAAGCTACATTGCATCCATAAAGAAAGAACTGAGGAAAGGTTTTGAAATGACAGATTTGGGCTATGTTCACCACTATCTTGGTATTGAAATAATCCAACATTTGAAGTTTATATTCCTCTCTCAAAAGAAGTACAGTGGAGATCTGTTCAACAACTTAGGTATGATTGAGTGCAATCCTTTGACTACTCCAATGGAACAGAACATAAATCTCACATCCATTGAAGGAAAAGAATTTGAGGATGCAACAAAGTATAGATAGCTTGTAGGAAGTCTCAACTACCTGACTGCTACCAGACCAGACAATTCATTTGCTATTGGAATCCTCTCCAGGTTTATGCAAAAGCCTTGTGAGGGTCATTGGTTTGCTGCAAAAAGAATTCTAAAGCACTTGAAAGGAACTCAAGACTTTGGACTCAACTATACACAGGTGGGTGACTTCAGCTTGATTGGATACTCTGATTCAAGCTTTGATGGAGATAAAGAAACTGTGATATCTACTTCAAATTATGTTATGAGTCTTGGATCAGGAGTTGTTTCCTGGAGGTCACACAAATAATCAGTTCCAGCAAATTCCACAACTGAGGCAGAATATGTGGCAGCAGCTAAAACAACGAAAGAAATTGTGTGGCTTAAGAAAATTCTGGAAGATTTGCAAGAGAAACAAGTGCATTCTACTCCTCTTTTGATTGACAACACTTTTGGGATAAAGTTGGCCAAGAATACGAAGTTCCATGATCGAACGAAGCACATCAATACAAAATACCATCTGATTCGACGTCATGTTGAGGCCAAAACAATCCACCTATGTCATTATTCCACAAATGAGCAGATTGCTCATTGTCAAGACATGAAAAAGATGAAGAGCAAAGGTAAAAATTAATCGCAGATAGACCAACAAGAATAATTAGATCAGGATACCCCAAGGCCAACTAGCAACATTAATTAATTGAAAATATATGATGAAAATGGGTATATTAATGTTTATTAAAATTAATTTTAAGGGTTTATTACTATGTTGCAGGAAACGTGGTATAGAGGTCCGTTTCCGTACGGAAACGGGTACGAAACGCGGAAAC
>APFE030677309.1:136320-152799 GCA_000404065.3 Pinus taeda
ATCGATACCATACAAACTGATTTGGTTCCAAATATAAAGTTTCAATGCATACCTTTTGTGTGTTTTGCACATTATGGAGATCGAAATATTGCTCCATTTGTAGTATCCATGTTACGGGATCCTTGCCATCAAATTTCCTCATATTGATCTTTGGAACATGATGGGTCTTCAATCCACCGTTAGAGTCTATGAAATCATGATTAACATTTCTTTTGTTCTCATCATAAGTGTCATTTACTACTCTTTCGCCATTAGTAAGCATTTCTTGTAGCAAATTTGTCAAATATGTCTTCAAATCTGTCTTCAAATCTTCCATGTTGCCTTTAAGTTTTTCTTCTACACCATCCATCTTATAGCTTCCACGTCTTTCTTTAATCATCCATCTTAGCTTCCACGTCATCCATCTTAGCTTCCATGCCTTTCTTTAAACTATTCATCTTAGCTTCTATTACTTTTTGTAAGAGTGAATTTTGTTGCACTTGGTCTCCTAATTTTGATATATCATGTTGCATTTCTTTCTCTTTTTCATGAGTCATGCTAGAGGTTTCAGGTTGCTTACTAGGTGTTTCCATTTTCTTTCTTCGGAGCATCAATTAATCATAATAATGCTTCATTATGCCCTTTGAATTCCTTCAAACTAATTTTCCAAACAAAACTTATGCAAAAAATTTAAAAAACTAAACACCTTTTTTCACTTTGTAGGAGCTCAATATTGAATCTGTTGTATCTCTGTAATTCCGGATCCCCAAGGTCTTAAATTGCATCGGGGTAGCCCTCTGAGTCCTCTTTCCAACCCTGCAAGTCTGATCAAGATTGGATTGTCCAAGGAAGAGTTATGCTAAATATCCCAGGATGTCCTGATTATAGACTGATTCAGTAGAGCAAACTTGTATGAAGAGCCACGTGTCACTTTTTCAACCTTAAGACCTAAAACCGATACACAGAAAACTACAAACCGTCCTCTTTTTATAAATTTTTATGAAATTTCAATATGATGCTCAGAGAGAAAGTTATGACGATTTTCCCCAGGTCACCTGTTTGAGATATAATTCGAGAGCCTACAAAAACCCTAACTTCCTTGGATCTTATCTCCGAAAATATAGCGAGAAAATATCTTAAATTTAGACCCGAGGTTCATCGAGATTTCGACTCAAATGGGTCTTAATTTCCGCATATGAAACATCATAGAAAAAAATTATAGCAAAAATGCCACGATGACCTGTTTGGAACAACGAAACCCTAGAATCCAAACCTCTGATACCAAATGTTATGTAACCAACTCACAAAATAGAAGAAAAGATAGATCCACGACTTCAAAATCAGCGTCTTCGAGGGGGCAACCTCCTTTACATTACACAAAATGAATAATTCTTCGATGATACAAATGACAAAACCTCATTTCTATATATAGGAGTCTAAGGAGTCACAATATAATCAAAGCTGACATAACAATAATAATATAAGGGCACAACAATAACAATAGTGGGCTTCTATGCGACACAATAATAACAATATGGGGACAGTAGGGGCACAACAATAACAATAAGGGCTACAATGACAATAGTAAATGGGGAATCACTAGTATTATAGGGGCCTAACATTTTTATTTCTAGCAAAAGGGTTTTGCGGTTAAAGTTTTGATATGAGAAAAAAATGACCTCTACTAGTTTGAGATTTGAAGATCCACTACAAGGGGCATCTAATTTCAATCCATGGAAGGAGAGAATTTCACTTATTCTCATGGAGAACAACCTATGGAAATTTGTTGATAATGATACACAACCTCCTTCGAATACTACAACATAGGCCACTCACAATTTGAAGGATGTGAAAGCTAGATGCATCAATTTAGAATCTATGAAGGATCATGTGCTCCCTCACATATCAAGAAAGAACATTTCCCATGAGATGTGGACAACTTTAACAAATGTGTACTAGAGTATAACTAGAACTAAAAAATGGTGCTGGCAGAGATGTCGAGAAACACCAACATGAATAGATCACACATGGTGGCGTCATACCTCACTAGGATTCAGTGAGCTCAAGATGAGCTTGCACCTATTGGGGAAGTTGCGGCAGAGGATGAGATTATTAAGATAGCCTTGTGCAGTTTTTTAGCACAATTGGCCACCTTTGTAACAGGGATCATAACACGTGACAAGCTTTCTAATTGGAACAAACCATGGGACGACTTCACTCAAAAGGAAATTTAGGAGGATTCATTGCCTAGTGGATAGCATAGGAGTTGAGATGAGGAGAACCTTGCACTTGTTGGTCAGGCAAAGAAGGGAAAAGCAAACGCCAAGAAGAACCCAAGTGGAAGAACTGCTTTACAAGATAAAAGGAAGAAGGGCATGAGCAAAGTCAAGTGCTTTGCATGTCACAAATATGCACACCATGCAGGTCAATGTTCAAACAAGAAGAAGGGCAAGGCGAAGGCAACTACAGCTACATCTGCACATATTGATTAGTTAGCCAATAAATTTAAAAAGGAATTTTCATTTGTGTCTTGTCTTTCTGGCACCAACACAACGGGTGTGGTTAATGACAGTGGACCATCTCCTCATATGACAAGATCTCATGACCTCTTCACCTGTATGGCTAAGGAGCACAGTGACCTACATGTGGAGCTTGGTGAAAACACCAAGTATGCAGGAGAGAGTGTGGGCAACATACAACTCCAATTGGATTTAAGGAATCCTATGGAGGTGAATGAAGTGTTATACATATCAAGGCCTGAAAAGAACTTACTCTCAGTCTCGACTATACCCACAGTTCTTTATGGCTTTGAGATCTACGGATCAAGCTTGTCGCAGACAAACTAGACTATGTGGCAGAGAGTACAGGCCTTACGTCTCATTACATCATCAAATGTAGGGAAATGGTTCCACAGCTCATCATCGAGACAGAGTTCAACATCTACCATTTCCTCCTCGAGCTCATTTTCCATTTGCTTTCTTCCCTCTGAAGTCTGATCTCTCAAAGACTTTGCGCAACCCTCCACCACTCTCCAAAAGCATTATGGTGCGCCTTATTTCCTAGACACCATAATGTTGCATTTAAGCTTGACCCCCAGGCTATGTTCTCCTATACAACCTCCCTTTATGACATCTCCAAACAAATCCCAACACAGCTTCCCTCTCCCCCCTCCTCATGTCATCTTTTCTCTAAATGGGATATCAAGAGAGTAGTCAGAGCTATGAGCACCAACAGAAGGGCAAATAAGGAAGGATTTCAGGTAGAATTCCTAAACCATGGCATCCAGTCTCTTGAGTCCTATATTGCCAATCTATTCAACCATGTAGTTTGTTCCAACTTCCCCCATACTAGGGAAAGACACATTATCCATCTGATCCACAAATTAGGGAGAAATTGTGAGCCGAACAACTACAAGACTATCATGGTGGGTGACACCTTCTCTAAGCTTTACGCTACGGACTTACATCAATGGCTTTCTGACGAGCTATAGAGACGACATCTCAGAGCTAGAGGGCAGGCAAGCTTCTATTTGGGTTAGCAAACGATTGACCACATCTTCACACTTCCCACCACTACTGACGAGACCCATCACCTCTCTTTGAAAGTCTATTGTTGCTTTGTTGACTTTCAAAAATCATTTCATACTATGCCTAGGGAGCATTATTTCAGAGACTTCAAGACATTGGCATATCTGAGACCCCTTTGGTAGTTATTATGAGACTACAAATTAGTTTTGGGTCACCTCGGGATGGCACATGGACCCTTCCATTTTATCCAGAGTACCATTGGAGTAAAAGATCTTGGTTTGGGCTCTATCTCTCTCACATGTGCGAAATTCTAAGGTTTCTAGGTTGCAAGAAGAGGCCAAAGTTGCAAGTCCGAGTTGCAGTAAGACAAAGTGCAGTAACTTGTAGCTAGAAGAGAGAATACTCTATCTAGACCTCATTGACCTTAGGAAGAGATATCTTGCTCTAGGAAGGTCTTCGGAGGATGATAAATTAGGGTTTTTGAGGAAGCTGCAAGACCGAAATTGTAGGGTCGTAGTTACGAAACAAGTTGCAGTATTGAAGCTGACAGGTCAAAGTTGCAGTATTGAAGTTGGTTGATGCAGAATAAAGGAAGGACTTGAGCAAGGGTGGACTTGGTACTAGGAAAAGGACTCGGTCTAGGGTTTGGGTTTTTGTATTTAATTTGAAGCAGATTCTAAGAAGAGAAGAGTTTCTAGGTTTCCCCTTGGAGGGGTTTTTCCCTGGCTGAGAGCCTAATTTCTATGTCCTCTCTTAATGTTGTTTCATACTTGATATTTGTTTTGATGAAAAGATCTAACTAAAGAACACAAAAAGAATAACTACGTTCACAACCAAATATTCAGGTTAAGGAAAATAAGATTAATAGCTGCCACTGTCCATTTTCCAACACGTTTCCAGTAACTTAGCAATGGATGAATGCATAATGGAAAGAACACCTACAACATTTATATTAATATATTCAAGAAGTTAGAACTAATATTAAAGTTGAATAGTTTAATTTATAATATGTCTCAAGTGTGTCCAATGCTTCATATTAAACTTGACAGTTACTTGCAGCCAAGAAGGCGGCCTATGGTTAAAAGATTTTAATTTAAAATGTATCATTTTCATATCAGTGTTGAAATTTGAAAGAATTTGTACAGTGTGAACTTGATGGGTTCAATGATTTGGATGTTAGCCATACAGAAAAGCAAAGAAGTTATATTTCTCCAAGTAGAGACATTGGCATAAGGAACTCTTGTGACAATAATTCAAATGATTTTTTGTGTCAAAGGGAATTTACTGTGAAAACAAGAAGGAATTTTTATGGGAAAAACCAACTAACTATGAAGGTTGATACATGTCCAAAAAATGTCAAAGCAGTCCCACATACAGACCATCCTGCTATCTGTAGCAACATGTCGAAGGGTAAACAAACTTGTGGATTCTTGGGCAAAGATGTATTTGATTTCAAATATTTTGTCCTAAAAAATGAGCTTGACATCAAAAATGAGCTTCAAAATGAGGCTTCGAGATCATCTTGGGGAAAAGCGATACTCCAAGGAAGTAATTCCAAGGAAAAAAAGGGATTAAAGTGTACAGCAACTTACAAGCAAGGGGCTCCTGCTCAATGGCTCAGGGTTACAAGGCAACAACTGAGCTTCTCTACACCTATCAATGGTTTAATCATAAACCTCATGCACAGGTTTTGTGAGTGGCTAAAGAAAGTTGAAACGTGCTGACTGAATGACTGTTTGTGCAGCGTGCTAGAGTTATTCAGCCTTCAGGTGCTCGGAGAGTCATGAGTGGACCAGTGGTTTGACCTTCAGCCTCAAGTGCTCGTTTTGTGCTTAGGAGTGATGGGTTGCAGATTGTCTTGGTCTATGGCGATGGGACACAGCGGCACGACCTCCTCCAACAATCAAATGAAATGCAAATAGGGTTTTCCAAGGTCGGGTGATAGGTTAAGTAAGAGGGGGTGGGCCCAACTTTTGGATTTTAATCAAATTTGTTCCTGCCATTTGACTTTTAAAGGGGTGGATCCATTTCAGGAAATCCAAAAATGGGTCACGATTTTTGTGATCCATTTCTGGATTTCCATAAATGGATCCAAAAAAATTTCCAAATGATTGAAACATTTCTAAATTCGAATCTCGCGTTTCCAAAATCCTGAAATGGATAGAAAACTTCAGAACGCAAACTTCTGTGATTCATAATGTTATGAGAGAATGCATACGGTAAATCACATTTCAATTTTTGTTGTCGACGCGTTTTGACAGATAGAAAACGTTTTGACGTCGTTTCTATGTGGATCATACCCGCTTCAATTTTGGAAACACAAAAAGGCTTTTCTAACGATTTCTGAAGACGTTTCCAGTGACTTAGAACAGCACACAAAAATTGCCCTTGACATACCCATAAGCAATCAAGAGCAAGGGTAAATTCTCAGTTAAAAACTACGTTACCAGATCCGCGGGAGACAAGTGGAGAAACCTCGGATCCCCGAATCCGAAACGGGTACGAGTACGGATACGGTGGGATCCGTACGAACAGTGAACAAAATGTTCATGTCACAGTTAATAACTCAGTTAACGTTAATAGCTCAATTAATAACTCAGTTAATTGAATTTTTTTTCTTGTTTAACTTCTAGTTTAAGTCTTAGTTTAGTTGCAAAGAATTCTTTAAAAGGGCGATAGTGCAATCGATTTTAGCATGAGTGTATCTGTGCGGCTCCTCTGTGCGTGGGTCGAGCTGTGCAGCACTTTCTGCAGCGTGTGGGTCGAGCAGAAGAGCAGCATGTCGGTCGAGCAGAAGAGCAAGCGCGGGCGTGGGTCGAGCAGAGTTGCAGTCGCCGGCGTGGGTCGAGTTGTAGTCGCAGGCGTGGGTCGAGTTGCAGTCGGGCGTGGGTCGAGTTGCAGTCGCGGTCGTGCCGTTCCAGTCATGGGCGGTAGGTTTTATTTTAATTTTTTTATGTTTATAAATTATAACATATACAGCACAGTTGCGTAGGTTTAATTTAAATTTTTTTTATTTTTATAAACTATACATATATGTTATCATATAGACTTATATTTAAAACTTAACAATTTTAATATTTAAATTTTGTTTATAAATATATATTAAATATGGTTAAATATTAATTTTTTTATAAATGGTGGCCCTGTGGGCCGTAAACTATATTGGTAATTTTTTTTAATATTTATAATTTATATAAATTGTCTTAAATATGTGTATTGTTTGTTTTTTATTAAAATTAATATTTATATCAATATGTTTATAAGTTTTTAATTTAAAATTATGTATATATGTAATATTAATAATTTAATTAGTTATTTATTTAATTTAAATTTTAAAATTATTTATTTAAAATAATAATTTAGAATTATATATATATATATAGATAATATATATATAATATACTATTATATATATATAATATATATATATATATATTTTTATTAATATTTATTATTTTATAAGTTTTTTAAAATTTTAAATTATGTATATATGATAATATTAATAATTTAATTAGTTATTTATTTAAATTTAAATTAAAATTATTTATAAAATAATAAAGAATTTTATATTTTTTTTTAATTTTATTTTACCCTGTAGGCTGTACCACTTTAGAATTTTGTTTTGAGAATGACAATTTTATTAATTTATATTTGGTTATCAACGCAGGTGTGATAAACATGGAACCATTACAACATGAATCTAGTGAAGGAATAAATGTCAATAAAGATCCAAGATCTCCATTATGGCAGTATGTGGAAATTCTTGGCAAAAACTCTGGTGGTGGTTCGTACAAATGGAGATGTAGCGAATGCAATAGCATTCGAAATGGCTCATACACTAGGGTGAAGGCCCATCTCACTGGGCAAACTAACACAGGTGTGTTAGTATGCAATGGTCCAAATGGTCCAAATGGCCAACCTGGGACAGGTTTGAGTCCTGCAAAAGTTAGGTTTTATGCATCTTTGCAAGATGCTGCTGATAGGAAATTCAGCAAGGGAAAACTGCCTGTGCAAGCCTCTACAACCAAGTCGTCATTGCCATCTACACCAGCTCTCACAAGTAATAAAAGGCCTACTCTAGGACCTCTTGAAGCAGCGTTCAATAACCAGGGTAGAGAAGTTGCAGATGAGCATGTTGCTCGTTGCATCTATGCAAATGGACTAGCATTCAATTTGGTGCGCTCTCCTTATTGGCAACAAATGATTAAAGCAGTTAATGAAGCACCAAAAGGATACAAGAGCCCCGGGTATGAAAAGGTACGCACCACTTTGTTAACATCAGAAAGAAAATTTGTGGATAGACAATTACAATCAATCCGTGATACATGGGCAGAAACAGGGGTGTCCATCGTTTCTGATGGATGGAGAGACCAAAGAAATCGCCCTTTAATTAATGTTATTGCAATTTGTCCCCAAGGAGCAATGTTTTTGAAGGCCATTGATTGCAGTGGAGTGGAAAAAGATGCAACGTTCATCTCGACAAATCTTATTGATGCAATAGAAAGTGTGGGATCACAAAATGTTGTCCAAGTTATCACAGACAATGCAAAGGTTTGTAGAGCAGCGGGCCTGATTGTGGAGGGTCAATACAATCACATATTTTGGACTCCATGTGCAGTGCATTCATTGAACCTTATGCTAGCCAAGATTGGTGAAATTGAGTGGATCAATGAAATATATGTAGCATCAAAGGAGATCCAAATGTTTATCACGAATCACTCAATGTCCCAAGCCATATATCGGAGTTTTGCAAAGTTGGAGCTACTAAAGGTACTCCAATTTTAATCAATGTTATGCATTATGAGTTCTCAATTTTAATGTTCAATTTATTTTATGTTTGATTTAAGATTATACTTTTCAATATGTTTATGTAGGTTGCTGAAACTCGTTTTGCTTCCCACACTTTAGTCATAAAGAGGCTTTTGGAGGTCAGACAAGCATTACAGGAAATGGTCATTGACCCTCTTTGGGAATCATGGAGGACTTCAACTTCTGATAGAGGACAAAGGATAAAGTATATCATTCTTGATGATGCATGGTGGGACAAGGTCCAATACCTTTTGCAGTTCACAGAACCAATTCTAACCATGATTAGGGCATTTGACACAGATATGCCTTGCTTGGGGGAAGTCTATGAAAACATAGATAGTATGTTGGAGAAAATACGGGAAATTATCAAGGCAAGTGAGCATGACCCCTTTGAAGTATTTTACAATGAAGTGAAAGACATAGTTACAAAAAGGTGGAACAAAATGACCACACCATTACACCTTTTGGCGTATGCTCTACACCCCAAATATTTCCATTCCAAAATATTGTCTTTACCTGGTAGAGCAACGCCAAACAGAGATTCTGAAGTGGTACAGGGATATAAGACAGCTTTGAGGAAAATCTATAGGGAAGTTGGAATTACAAAGGATGTACGTGATGAATTTGGAGCATTTATACAATCCACTGGGATCTTTTTAGATCCAATAGCCATGGATGATCGGGGGCATATGGATCCTATTACTTGGTGGGGCTTCCATGGTGGAGATAGCACTTATCTCTCAACTCTAGCCACGAGGTTGTTATCGCAGGTTGCCAGTTCCTCATCCGCTGAGAGGAACTGGAGTACGTATGGCTTTATCCATTCGGTAAAGAGAAACAGATTGGGAGCAGCGAAGGCTGAGGATCTTGTATATGTCCATTCCAACCTTCGCCTTCTATCACATTCTACTTTAGAGTATAAAAAAGGTACAAATAGGATGTGGGATGTGGAACCTGAGATATCTGACTTGAACATGACATTGAATGCCATGACTCACCTTAATCTACTTGAGGATGCTACACAACCACTTCCTACTTCTGCAACAACTTCTAACATTCCTGGCGCACGATCGTCTATTTATGATGTAGAGTTGCAATATGTAGATGATGATGATGTAGACCCATTTCATGATATGTAGACACACCTACTCTATATTATCATATTAATAAAGTGATCATTGATGAAACATTCATTTTGTTTTTACTACTATCATCTTTGTATGAGGCAAGATGCATCATTTTAGTGTTCAGATTCATAAATTGTCTAATTATTTTAGTTCTAATGTTGTGATTCATGAATGGTTTTGATTTTAAACATCAAATGTATTTTTTAAAATTTTAAAAAATATTATTATATATTTTTGTACTCGTCGTATCCTCGCCGTATCCGGATCCTGGCTTTTCAAATATCCAACGGATCCGTATCCGTATCCGGATCCGGATCCGGATCCGTATCCGTATCCTGGTAACTTAGGTTAAAAACCAACAGGGTTAAGATCAAATTCCTGACAATATTGTAAGTGTGAGTGAAAGTGAAAGAAACAAGGAGAATATGTCTTTAGTGAATAATAATTCAAAATAAGTGCATGAAAGCCAACCAAATTGCACCAGTATTTTCGAACTGATGTCCAACCATATTGGAATCAATCCAATCATACTCAATAAAAGAGATTTTTTATTCAAGGAATCCTAGTGCAAACTGGGAATGCTATTCTTTGTTTGTACACCAATTGTCCAGCACTGATGAAAGTCACTACAAAAAGAGTTATTGAATTAAAATGAATGTGGGGCTTCTTGAAAAACTACATGGTTTTTCTCCAATAATAGAAAGAGGACATCGTTATAACAGGCTTAAGAACACATCAACAAGATTACATGTTGAAAGTCAACTCATTTGGTTTAAACAATGCACCATCAACATATCAAGCAAACAAGAACAACCCACTAACACTACTCTTACAAAAATGGCATTATTTTAATTGGAAGATATTATAGTCTACAATAGACATGGGATTGAACGCAAACAACAAGGTCAAGTTCATAAGTTGTTCAATTTTACACCAAAATGTACAAATGTAGCTTTTGCCAAAATCTATACTACATAGCACACTAATTTTGGAGGAAGGAACAAAAGTAAATTTACATGATCACTGTATAGTCAACACCACAAAATCTCAAAAAATCATGCGGATTCCTAAGACAAGCAAATACATTTTATTCCCTCAATGCATTGAGGAACACAACACATCTGCAAGACGAAAGGTAACTTACCTGGTCAAGATCATTAACTGCTTTGACAAGCACAGAATAATAAACCTTATTATTTTTATCCTTCTCCCTCTCTTCTACTTCATCAATGTAGGCGACACGTAGAGATGGGTATCTGTAAGAAAGGTCCAAGTTTTAAACAATTGATAACTTAATATCAACAAGCTCACATAAGTAGCAACTTAGAACCAAATAGAATCTCAATGGAAATATTCTAATTTACGTCTTCATAAGTTTTAAAATGTCTGAGTAATTCCGCTCATTAGATCTCTTCTGTGCACCATAATTTTGACAGGAAACAACATATGTAAATTTCATGTCAGCAACTGCCTCTAGCTGTGCCCCCATTGATCGTTGGCTCTTGTCTTGCTCCTTAGGCACAAAAGCAACAGCCTTGTAGCCTTCCAAAATTTCTGCAGAATAAAAGCAAATTTGAAAAACATAATTTCCCATACAATATTATGAAAAACTTCAGAAGCAATGTTTGTAACAGAACCAGATAAGAAAAATTCATGATCACTTGCAATCCTAGGGTCAATTGACCTGAAAATTCTTAGGATGAAGAAGATTCCAAAATATTTATAAACAGTTCCGTACCATCTGGTTTTGCCATATCTAGAAAAGATTGCAGTTCCAAGGCCTTTCTATAGTACATCATTCCTCTGACTGCCAAAACAAGAGTATAGAAAACCATATGTACAATCAGGAAGCAATGAATTAAGTCACAATTTTCTTAAGACTATAATTTCAACTTGTCTAAACATTTGCTCATATACATCTCTCAAACCTGTCCTCGTGAGAGTTTGCCCTCGATTAGATGCCCAGTGACGAAGATCTTCAATTTTATCAGGGTCATTCAAGACCTGTTCCTCACTATCGCATTGTACACGTTCTAGAAAATTTTTCCATTCATCTGTTTAAAAATGTTAAAAAACGAAAAAAATGAATGAACAGACTCTGATCTGGATTGACATCATCAAAACTAAACGCTCTGAACTATATAAACAGCCTAGTATATACCAACCTGGATAAATCTTCTGCAAATAGAAAACTATGGAAACGCCATCTTCATTCTCCTCCTGAAGTTCACGCAATGAATACAGAACTTCTTCTTTATAATAAGGAGTTAAGACACTGGAAGACAGTAGTCGAACAGATGTTATGTCCAACTGCCCAACATAAAGGACTCCTCACAACCGAAAAAAATTCATTTCAGCAGATATCAATCATGTTTACCACAAGACAATTTCGATTTCCAAAGAAGAAAAAAATTGATTACAAGTATATGTTAGTTATAAACTTATGGTGCACCTTTTCATATCCCACAAATTAGAAAACTTAAGTATAGCCATGTTTACAACTGAAAATGCACAATACACATCTGAATTATTAGACAGACATAATATATATCACAGCCAGTCAGCTATAAAACCTGCAATCCTGCATTGTTCAGAAAGAAAGAAACAAGCAAATTATCCTAATCTCTAATAGGTACCACCGTAATGTGGCAGAGCACAAGGTAATTTTTCGTAGCAAAAGAAAATAAAATAAATCAATAAAAGGAGCAAAGGAGTAAATAGACAGCAAGTAGAGAATGTGTTATGAATAAAATATATATAAATAATATAAATAACGATCATAATAATAATTAGTTGCTGATGAGGCATGTCTTTGAGGACATGACCATTCATGAAGGGGCACCTGCCTAGGTATATAAGTGGGCCCTCATTTGTAACCACAACATCTCATATGAATTATTGTATATACTACTCAATATATATTTCTATCCTCAGTGGATGTCTTCATATTCCAAGTGTTCTGGAGTATTTAACTCGTGTTTGTACGAACTTTGTTCGTACCAGATTGATTTTGTGGAAAAAGGGAGATTAATTGAGCTTGATTCAGACAACATAGACCAAAGAAAAGGTTCTGTTGGAAATAAAGTAGCCATGGTCAGCATTTTCATTTTCAAGTCGGCCTGGCCCCTTGGAGGCACCTAATCAACCCCCCTTTTGAACACTATATATATGAGAGCTCTCCCTCTCATTTGCACATCGAATCATCTCAAGTTTGATCTCTGTTGAAGCGAAACTAGAAGGAAGAAAAGGACGAAAAACAGAAGGATGAAGAAGGATGTGGCTTGGCACTTGTGGAAGGTCTCTCTTGTACTAGTTAGCTGTTATTTGATGTTTTGGTTTCTGGATGGATTGATGAACATTGACTCTCTCTTATAAGAAAAGATTTCTGGGTTTTCCCCTTGTGGTTTTTGCCCTGGCCTCAGGGTTAATTATCTATGTCTCTTGTCTCATTGTCGCATTGTTATTTTTACTACTCTTCTGTGACTAATGGTTGAAATTTTCTCATGTATAACTGCTTGATGCTATTGAAGGTTATATGTAATTGATGCTAATAAATCATTGGAAGTGGTTATCGTCGAAGAAAATTGCTCTAGCCTGTTTGTACTAGAAATATTAGCATGGTATCAGAGCTTGGACTGAAGAGCAGTATTGGGATCATTGGACATATCTCTTGTTCTACCCTCTCTCGAGGAGATCTGGAAGGCCGAATAGAAGCAAAGTCACCAATTTCATTGCAAACCTGAGGCAACATACCTTGCGGATCTGTGGAAATTTGTGAGCTCTGAGGCACAAATTCTTGTGGAATGATGCAAGGTCTAAAACATAAATCTCTGTGGAATGATGCGAGTCCTAAGGCACTTTATCTCTATGGATAGAGAGCACAAATCTGAGGCTCCATTAGTGCTGTAAACAGTGCAGATTTGAGGCTCCAATAGCCCTATGAACAGTGTGGATCTGAGGAACCAATAGCCTTGTGAAATGTGAGGTCTGAGGCACTCTTATCTCTGCAACTTAGGCTGAATTCTGTGGCACTCCTTTTGTGGTTCATGTGAGCTACCTGTGGCATCATATCTCTGTTATATGATATACCTGTGGCACCTATTTTCTATGGAAATTTGCAGACTTGAGGTTGCGGACCTGAGGCATCTAGTTTATGTGGAAATTTGCAAACCTGAGGCACTTGTTATCCATGGAAACCATGTGTACCTGAAGCACTTTATCAATGTGGAATTACACAAAATCTGAGGCAAATATCTATGGAACCTTGCGAAGTTTATAAGGAAATTACACTGTGGAATGATGTGAAGCCTAAGGCTATATATAACTGTGGAAATGTGTGAATTAAAAAACTGTGTTATATCTCTGTGAAAGAAGGATTGTGATCAGAGTTATAATGTATCTGAACTCTCTGGGGTGAGTATTGTCATCTAAACTACTCTGTGGTAGGCATCCGAGTTGAGATCCAAGAGATCTGAGCCTCTTCTCTCTGTGGAAATCTCAGTGACAAGTCCAAAGTTTACTAAACCGTCTATGTAACAATGCTTGATGTTTGCCTTTCTCTGATCTGAATCTATGGTGACAAGTCTAAGCTCCCTCGTGCAATGATCAAACCCGAATGAGGTCTGAAGTTTGTCATCTCTATTATGATGATTACAGTCCAAGCTCATCTTTGTGGCACAAGTCCGTGAAGGATTCAGATCTATGGTGTGACCATGATACTGCTTGTAGTAGACTCTCTTCTATACATTAAAAAAGGATGAATTACACTACAAAGAAGCCGACCTTATTGATCTGGAATATATTCTTTTTGTTATGAGTTATCGCCCTTATGAGAAGAACAGAAGTTGTATTAGAACGAAGTTTGTTTGAAGTGATGGATGCCAAGTTGCAAGTCTGCAAATGATGTCAGAACATTGCCTTGGAATCTCAAGTAATGAAGAAGGCCTGCAAGCTTCTTTAAAAAGGGTCTGATAAATCTAAGATGTCTCTTCAACCTTGAGACCGAAGCCTGAAAACCATGTCAAAATGATCTCGACCGTCGATGAGGATCAAAATCCCTTTTAATCTCATCCGTCGAAATTTTAAATGCATTTTAATATATTAAAAAATTAAAACTTTGCATTTATTTTCTCGAAAATTTAACTTTTTATTATTTTATTATTTTTTTTTTTTTTCAAAATTTATTTATTTATTGTTTATTTATTCTATTTTTTTTTTTTAACTTTTTTTTATTATTTTTTTATTTTTTATTTTTGGATCCTCAAACCTAGCCTTTGGAAAAATCACCTAGGACCTAGGACTTAGGACTTGTGAGGGGATAAAACATTTTTTAACCCTCAAGACACTTCACATCATGACTTTTACAATTTTACATCTCAAGGGGGAAAACCCATTTGACATAGACCTTCATAGACCACCTAGTTCTACGACACAGATATAATCTAGCAGAGCAAGTAATCTGTAATAACCTAACAAAATACTTAGAATTATTTTCAAATTACTTTTACACAGACTCTAAGCACATTAGGATTCCCCTAAGATTCTAATGACAATTCATTATGGCTTTGGGGTTAGGTTGAAGGAAAACTCTGCCGATTATGGATCGGTGAGATAAAAAACCTTCCGGAACGTAGATTATCACTAGAAAATTAGGTCCACCTAGGAAATTTGCATACATGACTCAGATTTGCTAAGATTATTTACAATTTACAAATGCAGGCTGGGTTTACAACATAACATGATCAGGTTGATGACGACAATCGAATGGCACGGACATATCGATCAAGCGCTATCCCTTTTGCGAAAATGGGGGTGTACTACTATGGGTAGTTGACACGTAGTGGTCAACCTCTGGCTCTACTTAGGGACACGTTGTTGCATTGTAGAAATGTGAGAATCCAGAATCTGCATCCACGCAACACACAACAAAAACAAGTAGCATCCATTCAAAAATTATCATATAACATTAAGCACATGAAAGATATAAGCTCTTCATTTATTAACTATCTGGAAAAGTAAATCTAATCCTAAAACAAAGCTAAAATGTTGAAATGACAAGGAGTAAGGTTAGAAATACAATACAAAGGATGCCCCATGGCATCAGATGTGTTCAATATAGTGTATACTGAGCATTTGCCTGCTTTCAAGCAAATCTGTCGGCTGCTCCTCGGATGTGCCATGTCCAATTCTGCATACGGTAGGACTTTTCCCTATCCAAAAATCATGCTGCTCACGGCCGTCTGATGCATCAAATCTTCTTCTCATTTTCTTTCTCTTGCGCTTTTTCTTCGTGGCAAGTTGTATTACCGATGACGTGGAACTTTCTGCTTCAAAACTCTCAGATGAAGTATGTAAGATATGCATGACATGTCTTTCTTCATTCTGCATCTGCCCTGTCAAGGATGATGGATCAATCTCACAGGTGCCATGAGTTATAACTTGATCTTCTATGACAGGTGGATTAACTGTGTGAGCATCACTTTGATTATTAATTTCCCTTTTATCCAGGTCACCTTCAATTATCCACTTTTCAATGGAACAAAGGACCTCATAATATGATGGAGCTTGCTGTAACAGATGAGGAGGCTCCTGATCTATTGACGTTCCCTGGTTTCTTTCATCCTCTGACAACTATTGAAATTTTTGAACCTGTATTGTAATGGCATCCATCTGACTAGAGTGTTCAACCTTCATAGCACTGATTTCCCTGGCATGGTCTTCTTCCATATCTTTTATTACTTTATCGTTCTTTTCCTTTATGGTCATCAAGCAATAGCATAGAATTTATCTCTTCCTTGTGATTTGCTTGCATGGTAGCCAGCTAATTATTATGATCGAACGTCATGATAGTCATTTCTTCATCCATAGTTAATAACTTGTTTTGCATAGAATTAATTTCCCTATCATGATTAGCTTTCATGGCCATCATATTTTCCTCTAAGCCTGATAACTTGCCTGAGTTGCACGAAACAGGGAAACAGGTACGAGTTTCCGAAACGGGAAGCGATACGAAATGCGACCTCCCCAAATTTTGGAAA
>APFE030677309.1:152819-196552 GCA_000404065.3 Pinus taeda
GAAACCACTCTCAAACATCCTGAGTCATTTCATGGTAATGTTAAAAATTTAAGTAAAAGGATGAAAATGAAAAATAAAGGAGAATATCACTTTTACTTTAAGACTTTAGCATTACCATGAACTGCATATGCTTCAAACTTCCTGATGAACTGCATATCAACACTAGGGCAAAAGTTCACCTTCATAAATTTAGACACGCATCTAGAAGCAAATAAAAGTCACTAGCATACCCTAAAAGTAAATTAAAAAACAAATTAAAAAAACAAAAAATAAAAAAACACAAGTTAATGAGGAAACGTGGGTCGTACAGCCCTGAAACACGTTTCCAGTCGTACTGGCCATGTTTCCGTTTTGGGAAACGTGGCAGTACGGCCGAAAACGCGTTTCACGACCGTACCAAACGCGTTTCCGCGTTTCGTACCAGTTTCCATACGGAAACGAACCTCTATGCCATGTTTCCTGCAACATAGTAACTTGCTTTGCATAAAACTAATTTCTGTGTCATGATTAGTCTTCATGGCCTCAATTTCCTTAGCATGCTGATTTTGCATGATCTCTATCTCCCTATTACGTTTTTCCAGGTGGGTGAATAAAGTTCTCAGCTCATTGGCATAATTAGTTTGATTGATCTCCATATTTTTTACTAGCAGCATTAGTTCTTGTATAATTTGCTTCTGATCTTCCTTTTCATTGTCATTTGTCCCTGCTTTTCCACTATCATGGATTTGATCTGCAATGGTACAGGTGGATGGCACATTCTGATATGAAGAATTGTCTTGAAATCTTTCATTGATAGCTAGACCTTTTATAAGATTACTTTCATTCAGTTGCACAATTTTAGGGTCACAAGGCGAGCTATCTGGATCACCATATCTATCTTTAAAAGCATTGACAATGTCTTGTAAAGAAGTGAAAGAATCCTTAGGACAATTGTTAAACCAATTCAAAGCATCACCCTCTAAAGAAAGAACAAAAAGACGCATTTTGACATCTTCATGATTATACTAAGGGGGTCTACAATATATGATCATTATACGAGTAAACAAGCCTAGATGCTTTTTAACAACCACTGAATCACCACTTGAGAACAAAGGTAATTTAGAAATGGCCACTTCCGGAAAACCATGGAGATCATCAGTGAAATGACATGGTTTAAACGAATAATCCATGATGAATAACGAAGGACCAAATGGATGATAGAAAGAGATCTTTGCTCAAGAAAATCAAGAGATGAAATAAGTGGAGTCGCCACTTGAACAATGAATCTAATTCTAAGATCCAAAAAGCAACAAACACACTGATATGAGAGAGGCTTCTTGTCTGGGAAAAATAAATGAAAAGCAATGGAGTCGCCGCCCAAACAAGAAATGAACTGAAGAATAGGAATCGATATGACGAAATATAAGATCCAAATGATGCCAAAAAATATTGAATATGCCAGCTCAAATGAGAGATGAGAAAAATGAAAGAATGATGAGAAATGAGAAGATGAATGTCGCTGAAACGCCAGAGACAAAAAAACTCTATCCCCGGCAACGGCGCCAAAAAATGTTGTCGCAGAGATTGTCACGACAACACTCATACCGGGAGCTATCACCTGATCCCCAATCTCTCCATTTAAGTTGTCTCCCGCGGTTAAGGGGGGTAGACCCTATGGGATAAAAGATGACCAACTGTGGACCAGTTGGGTTGGGAGACACAGCAAGGCAATACCAGTACTCGATTGATTTTAGGAATTAATGTACCAGTGCCTTATGGAGTTAATGATTAAATAATTATTTATCAAATGCTACAGAAATATGAACTTTGTAATTCCACCATTAACAATCATTTATCATCAAATAACCCAAGCAATGCAAGATATTCAGTAAATTCACAATACTTTAACGATGATCCAACAATTAAATTTCAAGAAAAATTAAATGCTTTAAATGAGCATAAAATTTAAATGCTGACCAGTCACCACTTTCATATAGCCAACTTGTAAATAAACATTTAAGTGCATTTAGCTCAGGCGAGGAAAATTTCCCAACGGCTAGTTCGAGTGATCCATGTCAAAATGATCTCGACCATCGATGAGGATCAAAATCCCTTTTAATCTCATCCATCGAAATTTTAAATGCATTTTAATATATTAAAAAATTAAAACTTTGGAAAAATCACCTAGGACCTAAGACTTAGGACTTATGAGGGAATAAAACATTTTCTAACCCTCAAGACACTTCACATCATGACTTTTACAATTTTACATCTCAAGGGGGAAAACCCATTTGACATAGACCCTCATAGACCACCCAGTTCTGCGACACAGATATAATCTAGCAGATCAAGTAATCTGTAATAACCTAACCAAATAGTTAGAATTATTTTCAAATTACTTTTACACAGACTCGAAGCACACTAGGATTCCCCTAAGATTCTAATGACAATTCATTCCGGCTTTGGGGTTAGGCTGAAGGAAAACTCTGCCGATCATGGATCGGTGAAACAAAAAACCTTCCGGAACGTAGATTATCACTAGAAAATTAGGTCCACCTAGGCAATTTGCATACATGACTCGGATCTGCTAAGATTATTTACAATTTACACATGCAGACTGGGTTTACAACATAACATGATCAGTTTGATAACAATCATCAAATGGCACGGACATATCGATCAAGCGCTATCCCTTTTGCGAAAAAGGGGGTGTACTGCTATGGGTAGTTGACACATAGTGGTCAACAGGGTTGTTATTGAGAAACCTATGCTTTGGACGGCGAGATTGATATTGAAAGAGAATGAAAAGTATCTCCTTGGCTAGGAGGAAGTGTTGGAAATATAGTAGCCATGGTCGATATTTTCATCCAGAAAGGAAATAGGAAAAAATAAATTTAAATTAATAACCCCACAGATGTCAAGTTGACCCTCATTTATCAAGACGGCCCTTGGCGTCACCTAATCAACCCCCTTTTGAAGACTATATATATGAGAGCTCTCCCTCCCATTTGGACATCGAATAACCTCAAGTTTGATCTCTGTTCCAGCAAACTTAGAAGGAACAAAAGGATGAAAAATAAATGGATGAAGAAGTATGTGGCTTGGAACTTGTGGGAGGTCTCTCTTGTACTGGTTAGTTATTATTTTAATGTTTTTGTTTCTAGATGGATTGATGAACATTGACTCTCTCTCATAAGGAAATATTTCTAGGTTTTCCCCTTGTGGGTTTTTCCCTGGCCTCAAGCCTAATTTTCTATGTCACTTGTCTCATTTTTATTTTTACTGCTCTACTGTGATTAATGGTTGAAATTTTCTTATGTATAATTGATTGATGATATTGAATGTTATATGTAATTGATGCTAATAAATCATTGGAAGTGGTTATCATTGAATAAAATTGCTCTAGTTTGTTTCTACTAGAAATATCAATAGGTTCAAATGTAGAACATGCAATGAGGATGTCCTTTCGCGAATGCCCTTGGCTAAGAGGGCCAACAAGAGTGAAAGCAAGTGCTCCTTGTTGAAGCACTCCAAATAGCTAAGGTCAATGAGTTGTTGGTAGAGGAGAGGAAACTAGAGTAGTCATTTGCCTACTCCTATGTCACAACATTCATTGCACTCAAACCTTGTGGTTCGTAATTTGGTGAACCTCTAAAAAACTTTGAAACTCGTTCAGGTTTTTTGAACTTCAAGATTGAACCTAGGAAAATTCGAATTGGTTCAAATTCAAACCTGAAAATGAATTTAAAGGTGAATTTAAACGAATTTTTTAAGAGCTTTGAAATAAAAATCGTTTAGGGTTTTTCATCTTTTCATGGTAAAAATCAAGTTGTAGAAAAAATTGGAATGTGCACAATCTTCTTTCCACGCTGAACACGGTTATCATTTTACTGCTTTCTGACATGAGTGCATTTTCAACTAAGCTAGAGCGGTTTGCTTCGAGGTGAGAAACGAGCTACAATTGTTGTGCGGTTATGCCAACAATGGAGGTGATGATGGGCATGATGAAGGTGAGGCAAGAGTGAGCAGATGAAGTCATTCAGAAAAATGCATAGATGAAAAACAAGTAATATATAATTTCATAACTAACAATATTGCATTTTCTTGCAATTTTGTTAGTAGAGTTGTGTTAGACAGTTGCTTCTTTGAAGAGGATAGTTGCAATAGAAGAAATTAGGAAAATTACTGTTCGGAGTATTAATTTCTCAGCAAGCAACTCTCTTACAGGCCATTTAACTCTTTTTCCCACATAAAATCCTTGTTTCCATTTTTCTCTAATTCTTTTCAATAACACCTTTTTCAAGCGATTGAGTTCTATCTTCATCTAAGCCAACGTTGTGTTCCTTTCTTCTTTACTCATTCCTTTGAGTCCAACTGCTTCAGCGCTCTTTTTTCCTGTTTCTGACTTTCCTTTGTACCCCTATCATGAGTCATGACTATTAATAGTCAATTCCATTTCTTCCTTTGGTGAAATTTCCTTGTTCACTAGTGAGTTGCAACTAGCCTTTTTCATCGGTAACAAGTCTTCTTCATGCCTCACCAAACTTTCTTGAGCTTAGCCTTTTGGCACCTATTGGTTCTTTCCTTGAACCTTTCACTAACAAACAATTCTACCCAGCATTCCTCTCGCTGGAATTGTTATCTTCTACCCACAATCATAATTGTGGAGCTGCCTCAACAACTTCTACCCAACCATAGTTGGAGGTTGTTCTCAGCTTCTCTCGACCACTCCTTGCTTTAGGCTCTGCATCTTCAATTGCTCACTTCCTTCTTTCATTCAGTAATTTCATTCACTGTCGGGTATTGTCACCTTTACTTATCTGAGAGTTCTTCTTGCTCTATCTTCTTTAACATAGCTCATATGCTATGATGCTGGTACAACTCGTTCTACCTTTCAGCGATTCCACTGCTTCTATTGACCTGCACAATCTTGTTCGTTGATCTATGAGATCCAACGACCCCTGTGCATTACTCTTCACCTCTTTATTCCGTCTCTTTGTTGGACTTACGCCTTTCCCAGGTTTCCTCTGCCATACTCCATTTTCACACACGACATTCATATATAACAGTAAGCTATGATATCTTTGAAGTAGGCTCAACCAATGTTATAACACTAAGGACCCCAATTATGCTTTGAACGATGCGATTTATAGCTTAAGGCATACAAACAGAGAAGGATGCTTCAGTTGTTCCGCAGGCAACTATACAGAGGCAAGCCATGGATTTCAATAAAAACAACACATTCACGCACACGGAATCATTTTATTCAATACAATAAGTTTACAGAGTCTCAGCCCTCTGGCTCGATTATAACAATAAAAGACCCTGTTTCAATCTTGAAATCCCCACTCTCTTACTCAATTTTAACCTAGCTAACCTCTAGTTAACCTATACAACCTCTGAAGTATACAAAAAGATCACAATCTATACAAAAGTGGATTCATGAACCAATTCTGGTTCAGATCCAGAAATCTCTCACTCTCTCCTAAAGAATCTCTTCAAATCCACTCTTTTCTAAACAAATTCTAAATCAAGCTTTCAAATCCCTCATATCCTATTCAAACCAAATAAATCTAACTGTTTGGCTTGATCTCCACACAGGGAGGATCAATCAGCCACTATACCCTTTTTCTCATATTTTACAATAAATAAACACTCTCATACATTTAAATAAATAAAATTATCTAAACTATTATCTTCCAACCCTTTGTTAGCCACAACATGTGATCATGCCATCACATTGCTGACTAGGCCTGAATGCTCTTGCATCAGACTCCCAAAGTTGAAAGTTTTCATGACCTCCTGGTCATGTGTTTCTTCTGTTGATCATCCAGTATCACAAACTTTACTTTGTAACTGGTCATCACTTTCATCATGCTGCTGATTCAATTCTTCTGCCACTATCACTTATGTTCTTCCAGATTTCCAAATCTTATTTTGCTACTGTCCTCTTTCTTTACTGATACAAATTCCTTTTGTTAATTTCTCTTCCTTGTTCTCCCTCTTCTTCACTGACTTCATCTTCCACAATTTCTCAATTTCCTCCTTACCATCTGTTCTTAACTGAACTCCACTGACATCTGCCTGTTGTACATTCTCCCTTACCATATAAATTATGAAATTTTCGTCCAATTCTTCTTCACCTCTGTCATTTACAAACTGTTGTTTGTATTCTACAGCTTCCCCTCCATTATCATTAAAGATAATCCTTTCCTCTATGTTATCAAGTTCATCTAATAATCTTTACAGAAAAATACAAATTCCTTCATATTCAATAAGCATGTCATTTTCATATGACTCCTCCTTCTTGTACAAGACAGAATTTCCATCACAATTGTCAAATTCAAAATACCTATGGGCTTCAATCTTCATAGGTAATTCTGCCATCAAATCTTTATGCTGTCCTTCTGCAAAAGTTATGAAACTATCATCAATTCACATACCAATACTTTCCTCTGCATTACACAGTGTTCCTTGTTCTGACACAAGACTATCATTCAACAGTTCAATAGCTAGGATTTCTTGGAGCACATCATTGTGAATTATCCTTTCATCCTCTATACTTATACCATTGCAACAAAATGATGTTGTTTTATCTTTTCCTACAACAGAAATAGAATTTTGGTTTTCTAAAGTTTCTTCATGGTTTACAGATTCATAAAAATAATCCACTTTAAAATCACAGAATTCCTGAACTTTTGCATCTGTCAACATCATCATATATTCCTTCACAATTTCTATAATACTTTCATTTTGATTCTCTACTGAAGATATTTCACTCTGGTTATCATCACAAAGTTTCATTTTCTTATCTTCAGCGTCTTTAATCATGACAATTTCCCTGTCAATACCATCATTCTCAACACTATTAAATACATGCTCAAAATATCTTTTTGTTTCAACCATCTCTTCCAGTAACCTCACTTCTTCATCAACATGCATAAGCACATTGTCCAATTGTTGTTCATTGCCTATCAAACCTGAAAACATACACAACATGTCAGTTTCAAAATTACAAGGCTCTTTATTTGAAGCCTCTGTGATCAGCTCCTCATGCTTCTTTGAACTATTCTGATAGTTCACTAAGTTATTGAGAAATTCTTCCTCAACATCTCTTGCTTCTTCCTCATTAAAGAAAACTTTTGGGACTGCAACTTCTTGACTATGCTTGGCAACTTCATCATAAGTTTGTAGAATACCTTTCTGTTCTACACAACTTCCTCCAACACTCAATTTATCCAAATAAGACAACAATGCCTCCTCCTCTTCTATGATAAGTCTTTGATCTTTCAAAGATTTCCTCGACTTAACTTCTTCAACTAAGTTCTCTATGTCAACTTTTCTTCTCTTCATTTCACAAATCTGCAATGCATCTGTTTCCTTTCCTTTTTCCATTCAGCCATACCTTTTAATTTCTTCCACCAATTGAAGCCTTGAAAGTCTTTATGCATCTCCTTTTGTGTTTGTCTTGCCTTTGCCTCTTTCACCTTTTCATACACAGGTTCAGATCCATTAGGCTACATACCTGCAATTTTACATTTACAGAAATAGTTAATCCCAAAAATATGAGATCCTCTTGTCTGTGAGGATGCTACCAGCACATTCTTCTCATTCTGATCTGCATAGATCAGTTCTTCGTCACTATCATCACTATCTCCTTCCCCAAGGAGAGATCCTTACTCTGGTTCACAGATGTATTCTACTCCTTCATCCTCAACTGTTCGGAGTATTAATTTCTCAGCAAGCAACTCTCTTACAAGCCATTTAACTCTTTTTCCCACATAAAATCCTTGTTTCAATTTTTCTCTAATTCTTTTCAATAACACCTTTTTCAAGCGACTGAGTTCTATCTTCATCTCAGCCAACTTTGTGTCCCTTTCTTCTTTACTCATTCCTTTGAGTCCAACTGCTTCAGCGCTCTTTTTTCCTGCTTCTGACTTTCCTCTGTACCCCTGTCATGAGTCATGACTATCAATAGTCAATTCCATTTCTTCCTTTGGTGAACTTTCCTTGTTCACTAGTGAGTTGCAACTAGCCTTTTTCATTGGTAACAAGTCTTCTTCATGCCTCACCAAACTTTCTTGAGTTTAGCCTTTTGGCACCTATTGGTTCTTTCCTTGAACCTTTCACTAACAAACAATTCTACCCAGCATTCTTCTCGCTGGAATTGTTATCTTCTACCCACGATCATAATTGTGGAGCTGCCTCAACAACTTCTACCCAACCACAGTTGGAAGTCGTTCTCAGCTTCTCCCAAACACTCCTTGCTTTAGGCTCTGCATCTTCAATTTCTCACTTCCTTCTTTCATTCAGTAATTTCATTCACTGTCGGGTACTGTCACCTTTACTCATCTGAGAGTTCTTCTTGCTCTATCTTCTTTAACATAGCTCATATGCTATGATGCTGGTACAACTCGTTCTACCTTTCAGCAATTCCACTGCTTCTATTGACCTGCACAATCTTGTTCATTGATCTATGAGATCCAATGGCCCCTGTGCATTACTCTTCACCTCTTTATTCCGTCTCTTTGTTGGACTTACGCCTTTCGCAGGTTTCCTCTGCCATACTCCGTTTTCACACACGACATTCATATATAACAGTAAGCTATGATATCTTTGAAGTAGGCTCAGCCAATGTTATAACACTAAGGACCCCAATTATGCTTTGAACGATGTGATTTATAACTTAAGGCATACAAACAGAGAAGGATGCTTCAGTTGTTCCGCAGGCAACTATACAGAGGCAAGCGAAGGATTTCAATAAAAACAACACATTCACGCACACTGAATCATTTTATTCAATACAATAAGTTTACAGAGTCTCGGCCCTCTGGCTCGATTACAACAATAAAAGACCCTGTTTCAATCTTGAAATCCCCACTCTCTTACTCAATTCTAACCTAGCTAACCTCTAGTTAACCTATACAACTTCTGAAGTATACAAAAAAATCACAATTTATACAAAAGTGGATTCATGAACCAATTCTGGTTCAAATCCAGAAATCTCTCACTCTCTCCTAAAGAATCTCTTCAAATCCACTCTTTTCTAAACAAATTCTAAATCAAGCTTTCAAATCCCTCATATCCTATTCAAACCAAATAAATCTAACTGTTTGGCTTGATCTCCACACAGGGAGGATCAATCAACCACTATACCCTTTTTCTCATATTTTACAATAAATAAACACTCTCATACATTTAAATAAATAAAATTATCTAAACTATTGTCTTCCAACCCTTTGTTAGCCACAAAATGTGCTCATGCCATCACATTGCTGACTAGGCCTAAATGCTCTTGCATCAGACTCCCAAAGTTGAAAGTTTTCATGACCTCCTGGTCATGTGTTTCTTCTGTTGATCATCCAGTATCACAAACTTTACTTTGTAACTGGTCATCACATTCATCATGCTGTTGATTCAATTCTTCTGCCACTGTCACTTATGTTCTTCCAGATTTCCAAATCTTATTTTGCTACTGTCCTCTTTCCTTACTGATACAAATTCCTTTTGTTAATTTCTCTTCCTTGTTGTTCCTCTTCTTCACTGACTTCATCTTCCACAATTTCTCAATTTCCTCCTTACCATTTGTTCTTAACTGAACTCCACTGACATCTGCCTGTTGTACATTCTCCCTTACCATATAAATTATGAAATTTCCGTCCAATTCTTCTTCACCTCTGTCATTTACAAACTGTTGTTTGTATTCTACAGCTTCCCCTCCATTAAGCAGTTTTAGAATACAATCTAGGTGCCAAAACCGGCTCACCCAACAGAGAATAATCTTGGCAGTAGTACCTCTCAGTCGAAGACAAATGTTCCTGTTGAAACCCCAAATAAACACTTTGACAGCTCCCAACTCCAATCTGCCCCACGAAAACCCCAGCGTCACCCTAGCTCGCCCTGCGTCAACCTCTGGAGGCAATGCGTCAACCCTTAGAGCTTCTGCATCAGCCGCGTTGGCTCTTTAAGGCACTGCGCAGCTCCTGGCTGCCTCTGCGTGAGCCCTAGCTGGCTCTGCATGAACCTCTGGTTGGCTCTGCATCCCTCTCTCCCGACTTCTACGTTGATCCTCCTGGTATTATCTCTGCCTCTCTACTTCTGTATTCACTGCCCCTTAATTGCAACTCTGATCACTCTTTTGACTTCCTCAACAAACCCTACTCCAGAAAATCGAAATCTTGATCAACTCGGTGTGTTCTCCAAGTGAACCTCAAGCCTCCTTTTATACTTTTCTCGTTGACAATTCTATGGCCGAGATTAAGTCCCTAATCAATGACTAAGATTAATCCTAGCTTGATCCATGACTTTTGGACCATTCTAACACTTTTTTTTTATTAATACACATTAATATTTTATTTTCCCTAAGTTTAGACTTAGAGACTCCATTAAAAATATTAATTATTTTCATATCTCTCAAAATGTTAAGAATCTGCCCAAACCATTTCTATGTATTGGAGATCTCACCTCTCCACCAAGTTTCGAGGCTAGAGCACATCTGATGCTACCCCAAATCAACACAAACAAGCTAAGTAATTTTCTCAGTAAAGAGAAACTAGTATACTAAAACGGGTCCAAATACCTTGGGATATAACCTTGACACATGTTGTTCATTGTTAACGGTATCTTATTTCAAATGAGTCATACCATGGGATGTTGTTCGATGATGACAGATTGAATGTTGTATGATGAATATGGTAGAATTGCATTAGTGTACAACATGATGATTCTGGCAAAAAAACACTAATATGTTACAGCACCAAAAATGGCCAAACACATGACGGCAGACTGGGCAACCTCCCAAAAAAACAATGTGTGGCAAAAAGCCTCAATCGCAACACCAACAAACTTAACGAAGGGTTGATGGCCAAAGGTCGGACCAAACTAGCTAATCGTCGGGATCAAAGAACGACACTCTAATTCCAAATGTAACAAACAGCGTTCATTCACAAGTTAATTAATCCTAACTTGTAGGAGTAAATAATATATTGTATATTGTGTGAATGAATGATATGGTTTGAATATAATGATGGCCCCGTTTATATACTAGGGGGTAAGTACCCTTTCATAAGAGTCATGTTTGTTGATGGGGTCAGGTCCTTTCATATGTGCCCCCTTCATTAATAATAATTATAATATTTATAATATATATTTATATTCAAGGTAATTAAATATAAATATATCTTTTAGAAGAACCTTTACTAAAAAAAGGAGGTATTATTTTAAAAGTCAAGATTGCTTATTTTTATTATTAAGAAAAAGTCCAAAATAATTAAATATAACCTTATCTCAACACAAAATTAAAAAAGGGAAATTCAAAATGAAGGAAGTTATTCAAAAATGTCACTAGGTTCGATCTTCATAATTATCATTGTATCAATGTATTTTCCATGTAAAAACGAAAGAAGAAAAGGCATTATTATTATTATTTCATTAGTCAAGCATGTTCTTCATGCTTCTAGGGTTTATTGTGTCAAAAGAATATTTGTCCTGAGTCAATTCATTGTACTAGAGCCAAGTCCCATTTGGACTTTTGAAGGAAAGTGGGAAAAGAATTTTATTTGAGTCAAAGAAGATGAGATGATGATAAAATCATTTGAGGTCTCTTCCTTTTATAGGCAACGTTGAGGATGAGTTGGGGGTTTGAATGCTTGTTTTGCTTGTTGGCCAACCTTGAAATTTTGTCAATAATACAAATAAATTCATATCTTCAATTTTACATGTCGAAATCGGATGATCTTTAGATCAATCCTCGACCTCTCAGAGAGAGGAATCCAAGAAAAATATCAGTTGTCTTAAATAAGATGACCCATGTGGAGTTTGGCCCTAGTTGCCAATTTTAACACTCCCTCTCAACTAGGGAGAATTCCATCTGCTAATCCATCTGCCAGTGGGTATTATCTCTGCCATCAATGCACTGCATTGCACTACTCTGCTCTACTTTGTTGAACTATGAAGTGAAGTGATCGAGAATGTATCATACCATTCTCTACTGACCCGAAGTCAATCCCAGATAAAAGAGAGTGTCTCATACCACTCTTACTAATCCGAAGTCAGTTCCAATCAAAAGAGAGTGTCTCATACCACTCTTACTGGCCCGAATTCAATGCCAATTGATCCCAAATCAATATCGGACATCCTAGCATAAGGAGTACAGTAGTACACAATGCATCCATTAGTAGTACTATGGTCCCTATCCTCATTTCCCTACTCATTGGCCACATGAGAGGTACTTCCCATGAGTCCCAGACTACATGGGTAGGATGTCTCAGCAGGAGAAGATGAACCACTCATCCTGCCTACATGTCGCCACAAGGTATCACAGGGGAACACTGAACCACTCACCCTATACATCGCAAACCACTAGGGGAAGGCTGAACCACTCACCCTGTACGTAGAAAACCACTAGGGGAAGGCTGAACCACTCACCTTGTACATAGCAAACCACTAGGGGAAGGTTGAACCACTCACCTTATGGTTGCCCATCGCTCCAAGAAGTACCACAAGCCCCCTGGAGCTCCGATAGCTCAATGTCCATATCATACAGGACCCTCATAAGAGGGTCTCTCCACGACTCCAACTCGTTCTTGGAAGGCTAAGAACTTGACCTTCCCAGGGGCTTTGTCAGAATATCGGCGACCTGCTCATCAATCCCAATGTGATGGAGCCCTATTGCTTGTCATTGTACCATATCCCAGATAAAGTGGTACCTGATATCTATGTGCTTGGAGTGATCATGAAACACGAGATTATCTGATAATCGGATCCCACTATGGTTGTCGCAGAGGATCACTGTGGTATCCAGCACATGTCCAAACATCTCACTGAAGAGCTTCCTCAACCAGACAGCTTCACAGGAGGTCATACTAGCAGCTATGTATTTGGCCTCATTGGTGCTAAAAGCAATCCATATCTGCTTCCTGCTCATCCAGGATATCGAAGCAAAACCCAAAGAAAAACAACACCCATAAGTGCTCTTGCGATTCACCACACTGTCGGCCCAAGCAGCCTCACATCTCCGACAATATATCTCAGTCCATGAGTGATTGTGCCCAAAGATTTATCAGAAGATTCTTGGCACTAGTCCAATGTATATGATGAGGCTCAACCATATATTGGCTCAACGTATTAACTGCAAAACATATGTCCGGACGGGAGTTCACCAAGAACATCAGTTCTCCTATGAGTTGACGATACTCAGAAGCATTTCCAAATTCAGGTCCGACAGCAATACCACATAACTTCTTGAAGTTAAGTTCCATTGGGGTAGTCACAGGCTTGCAATCCACCATCCCAGATATTTCCAATATCTTCACAACATATTTTCCTTGAGATAGGAAAATTCCTCCTGGCTTTTGCCAGACCTCCAACCCTAGGAAGTAGTGTATCAATCCTAGGTCCTTCATCTAAAATTCAAAAGCCAACTTCCTCTTACATTTGTGAATGAGAGGGTCTGCACCTGTTAGAAAGAGGTCATCCACATAAAGTACCAGTATGAGAGGTTTATCATTTTCAACCTTAAATTAAAGGTTCAGATCAGCTTCTCTTCTAATGAATCCCAGCTTCATTACATAGCTATCAATCCTCTCATACCAAGCCCAGGGTGCTTGCTTCAAGCCATAGAGAGCTTTCTTCAACCTACATACATGAGATTCTCGATCATGAACCTCAAACCCCTCGGGTTGTTCAACATAGACTTCCTCTTTCATTGAACCATGCAAGAAAGAAATCTTGATATCCATTTGATGTAGGCTCCATCCTTGTGAGGCAGCAAGGGCTATGATTGAGCGGATGGTAGTGTATCAGGCAACAGGTGCAAATGTCTCATCGTAATCTACAACTTCCTTTTGCGAGAAGCCTCGAGAAACAAAGCGAGCCTTGAACTTTTTTGTACTTCCATCAGCTCCATGCTTGATTTTGTAGAGCCACTTAGAGGTGACAAACGATTTCTCCTGGGTCTAGGGACCACATCCCAGACATCATTCTTCATGATTGACTCGTATTCTTCCTTCATAGCATCCTTCCATACTTGTTGGTTCACGGCTTCTTCAAATGATGAAGGCTCATTTTGAATGATAGTGGTCATGATGGCAAGTATCCTTGATACCTGTTCGGCTTCTTGCTCTCACGGAAAGTCCCCCTTGGTGCAATATGTCTCTCGGCATCTTCGAGAGTCGCCCTAAGCCATGAGTGTCTCCTCTTGGAGGAGGAGGGCTCTTGAGGATGAGGATCAATATGATCCATAGGTTCATCAACATCAAGCATCGTTTCATCCTCTTTTTCACCCTATTTTCTAGTGGCAGCTTCTTTGTCCTTCCTTGGGGTAGGAAGATTGTTGATCTTGTTGAGGGTCATATCTTCGTCAAAGGTGGCATCATGACTTATCTCAACTTCCCTTCGACTAGCCACATAAATTTTATAGCCCTTAAAATTTTCACTATGGCCCAAAAAGATTCCTTTCTTCCCTGATGCACCCAATTTGCTTCTTTTCTCTTTTGGCACATGAAAATATACGGGACTTCCAGAAATTCTATAATGAGAGACATTGGGTTTCTTACCAGTGAACATTCCTTCGGGAGTCTTGGAGTCCAATGCTTGATGAGGGCATCGATTTTGAACATACATGGTGGTATTTGCAGCTTCAACCCATAGGAACTTCAGAAGCCCTTGATCATGAAGCATGGCACAAACAGCTTCTACAATAGTATGATTCTTCATTTCAGCCACACCATTCTGCTCGGGAGCATATGGTGTTGTAGTCTCCCTCTTAAAGCCAGCTTCTCTGCAATAATCATGGAATTCATCTTATTCGTACTCAGACCCATTATTAGTCCTTAGAATCTTGATTCTCTTTTTGAATTGGTTTTTGATCATGGCTTTGCAGTGACGGAACCAGGTGAACACTTCATCCTTCTTTTTCAAGGAGTAAATCCAGGTCTTGTGAGAATAATCATCTGTAAAGGTGAGATAATATAAGTATCCTCCCAAAGAGTTTACGAGCATCATACCAGATATGTCTGAGTGAATCAACTGCAATATATTTGTGGTCTTGCTAATGCTTGAGGGGAATGGTCCCCTTGTAAGTTTTCCTTCGACACATCCCGAACATACACCTTCATGCTCTACTTTGAACTCGGGCATACCTGTCACCATCTATCTCACATCAGGTAGAGCCTTATAATGAAGATGGGCAAACCTTTGGTGCCATAATTAAGATCGCAAGACATGGCTCCCAATGGACTTCCTCCAACTTGGTATAAAGTGTCAACCCTAAACCCAAGAGTAAAAGCATCTTTAAAATTCCTTTTCCAAACACATACCTTTCCATCAATGAATGTCACCTTGTATCCTTTGTCTTCCATTGCCGAAATGGACACCGCGTTCTTCTTGAGATCAAGTACATATAGAACTTCTTGTAAATGAATTGTGTTACCTTGATTCAATTTAAGGGTAACATTCCTTACTCCCTTTACGAGATAGGTGGCATCGTCTCCAAGGATAATCTCCAAGTTGATCTCCTTCTCTATCAGATTAGAGAGAGCTTCCTTGTATTCGGTGAAGTGCCTTGAGGCACCACCATCAATTTGCCAATTCCCCAAAGTGTCCGATGGAGAGGTAGTGGAGAGGGCCGATATAAGATAGTATTCCTTTTGCTTATTGTTAACAATATTTGATTCTTCATACCTGGAGTTCCTTGCTTTCTGGAGGGTTGACCATTTCCCTGATGTCCCACATTCCTTTTTCCTTTGTCATTGTACCTGTCATTCCTATGACTGTTGTTGAAGTTGCCCCTAGAATGATTGTGATCATCATCATGTGATGTGTCCCTTCTATTTGGTCACTACCTTGCACAGTGGCCAAACTTATTGCAAACAAAGCAACGGCTCTTCCTTCCACCCTTAGATCTAGGATTTCCATTGAAATGACCTTTAGACCCTACATTATTTCTCCATTTGGCATGAGCGAAGAAAGCAGTGGGATTGCTTCTATTAGAAGGCATTTCTTGCTCCACCATTCTTAATATATACCACTCGGGTGGGAGTCCTCCAAGGGTAGTGATAGTAAGTTCCCTGTCAGGAATGACCTCTCCAAACGAAAGTAGATCATTCTTGATCTCAATGATCCTTAAGAAGTAGGATTGAATATCCTCGTCCTTGCCCTTCTTAATATCCTTCAATTTATTTTTGAGAGATAAAATTTGATTTGTATCACTAACCTTGAGCATGCTAACCAACCTGTAGATCTCCTTGGAGGTGTTCAAATTAGAGATGTAGGCCACCAGAGGCTTCTCAATGGAATCTCTGATAATCTTCTTTGCTTTGAGTTCAACCTTACTATACTTGGTCTTTGCAGCAGCCGATGCATTTGAAGGAGGCTCAGGGATTTTACCCTTCACATAATCCAACACTTCTTGTTCTTCCAAGGTCAAATCAAGAGACATCTTCCATCCATGATAGTTGGATTTTTCACAGAGCTTATCTTTAGCCGGGAAGTGGGATGAGGAACCCATTGAGCCTTTTTGTCCTTGCCCAACTGTCTTTAGTGATTGCTCTTTCACTCTTGCTTGGGCTTTGTCTTCACCTCAACTCTGATACCATGTTAATTTTAGGTAACAATGGTATGTTCTATGCTTAAGAGCAATTTACTTCAATTTCTTTATTAGCCCAATATCAATATCCAGTTTAGCAATCACATCAGCGTGATAGTAAAATGCAGGTAGAACATAAACATAAATAGTAGAAGACAAGCCAAGACAAGAGGACACAAGATGTGGCACCAGCCAAGGGCAAACCCCATTGTGGGAAAACCCTTGATCAATTCTTCTTATATTCTTCAATAGTTTATCAGAGAGAGAGATGTGTGAAGGTGAGATGATGATAAAATGACTTGAGGTCTCCTCCCTTTATATGCAACGTTGAGGATGAGCTGGGGGTTTGAATGCTTGTTTTGCTTGCTCATCGACCTTGACAATTTGTCAATAATACAAAAAAAAACATATCTTCATTTTTACATGTCGGAACCGGATCATCTTTAGATCAACCCTACAGCTCTCGAAGAAAGGAATCCAAGAAAAATATCAGCTGTCATAAATAAGATGGCCCATGTGGAGTTTGGCCCTAGTTGCCAATTTTAACAGTTTTCAAATTTGTAATATAATAAAAGAATTTTTTCTTGTGGGAGCATGGGGTTTCTTCCCCTTCGTATCCCTATCTCCTCATTTCGTAGGAGAACCTCTTGGATAGCTAGTCCCTGATTTGTTTCATTTCTTTGGTAAGCTTAGTCTCTAGATCTAGTCACTAACTTGTTCATTTTGCATTGGTTAGAATAGTTTCATGCTTATTTCATTATCATAGTTGAAATAGCATTGATAAATCTAAAGTAATTTCAATCCATTGTCAATATGTGGAATGGCCTCCTCCAAAAGTATCCCATGAGAGGTAAAAATTTACGATAATCCTCTTAAAACAAGCTTAAAAAGCTCTTTCTCCAGACCCTCGTAGTGTGTGCTCTGTCATCAAGCAGAGGAATCAAATGATCATCTTTTTATGCTCAACCCTTCGGTGATTCACATATGGGAACATGTTCTAGCTACATTATGCTTACCCAACAGATGGCACGGACAAAATGTTTTAGAAGCTTGGAATCGCTGGAGGGATGGGTCCTCGAACCATAAAGTTCAATGTCTGTCGCTGATAACCTATTGGACTATTTGGCTCAATAGGAACTAGATTATTTTCAGAGATAGGGTGGCTCGTTGGCCATCATCTATTGCCCAAACTGTATCTGCCTACCATGAAATCCAGGAAGACGAGCCCACACCTGCTGGTAGCGCTGTGACACCAGAAGCCTTTGATCGCAACCTATCTTGGGCATATTTTGATGGTGCAACACAAGCATAGGGATGTGGGGGCGGGTGGAATAATTTTGCATAAATCTGAAAATCATCACTACAATATACAAATGGGCTTGGGGATGGGGACAAACAATTATGTTGAATTGATCTCTCTTAGACACCTCCTCCATTTTGCTCTTGCGCGTGCATGCAATTATATTCATATTTTTGGTGACTCTAAAATCATCATAAATTGGTTCCACCCTTAGATCTAGGCTTTCAATTGAAATGACCTTTAGACCCTGCATTATTTCTCCATTTGACATGAGCAAAGAAAGCAGTGGGATTGATTCTATTAGAAGGCATTTCTTGCTCCACCATTCTTGTTTCTTCTTGAATCCATCTCGACATCAATTCTTCAAACCCTGGAATTCGATCATTATTGGGAATAGTGGTTTTAAATATATAACACTCGGGTGGATGTCTTCCAAGGGTAGTGATAGTAAGTTCCCTGTCAGGAATGACCTCTCCAATTGAAAGTAGATCATTCTTGATCTCAATGATCCTTAAGAAGTAGGATTGAATATCCTCGTCCTTGCCCTTCTTAATATCCTTCAATTTATTTTTGAGAAATAAAATTTGATTTGTATCACTAACCTTGAGCATGCTGACCAACCTATAGATCTTCTTGGAGGTGTTCAAATTAGAGATGTAGGCCACCAGAGGCTTGTCAATGGAATCTCTGATAATCTTCTTTGCTTTGACTTCAGCCTTACTATACTTGGTCTTTGTAGCAGCAGTGCATTTGAAGGAGGCTCAGGGATTTTACCCTTCACATAATCCAACACTTCTTGTTCTTCCAAGGTCAAATCAAGAGACATATTCCATACATGATAGTCAAATTTTTCACAGAGCTTATCTTTCGCCGGGAAGTGGGATGAGGAACCCATTGAGCCTTTTTGTCCTTGCCCAACTGTCTTTAGTGATTGCTCTTTCAGTCTTGCTTGAGTTTTGTCTTCACCTCAACTCTAATACCATGTTAATTTTAAGTAATAATGGTATGTTCTATGCTTAAGAGTAATTTACTTCAATTTCTTTATTAGCCCAATATCAATATCCAGTTTAGCAATCACATCAGCGTGATAGTAAAATGCAGATAGAACATAAACATAAATAGTAGAAGACAAGCCAAGACAAGAGGACACAAGATGTGGCACCAGCCAAGGACAAACCCCAATGTGGGAAAACCCTTGATCAATTCTTCTTATATTCTTCAATAGTTTAGCAGAGAGAGAGATGTGTGAAGATGAGATGATGATAAAATGACTTGAGGTCTCCTCCCTTTATATGCAACGTTGAGGATGAGCTGGGGGTTTGAATGCTTGTTTTGTTTGCTCGCCGACCTTGACAATTTGTCAATAATACAAAAAAAATCATATTTTCATTTTTACATGTTGGAACCGGATCATCTTTAGATCAACCCTACACCTCTCAGAGAGAGGAATCCAAGAAAAATATCAATTGTCATAAATAAGATGGCCCATGTGGAGTTTGGCCCTAGTTGCCAATTTTAACAGTTTTCAAATTTGTAATATAATAAAAGAAATTTTTCTTGTGGGAGCATGGGATTTCTTCCCCTTCGTATCCCTATCTCCTCATTTCGTAGGAGAACCTCTTGGATAGCTAGTCTCTGATTTGTTTCATTTCTTTGCTAAGCTTAGTCTCTAGATCTAGTCACTAACTTGTTCATTTTGCATTGGTTAGAATAGTTTCATGCTTATTTCATTATCATAGTTGAAATAGCATTGATAAATCTAAAGTAATTTCAATCCATTGTCAATATGTGGAATGGCCTCCTCCAAAAGTATCCCATGAGAGGTAAAAATTTACGATAATCCTCTTAAAACAAGCTTAAAAAGCTCTTTCTCCGAACCCTCGTGGTGTGTGCTCTGTCAACAAGCAGAGGAATCAAATAGTCATCTTTTTCTGCTCAACCCTCTGGTGATTCACATAAGGGAACATGTTCTAGCTACATTATCCTTACCAAACAGATGGCACGAACAAAATGTTTTAGAAGCCTGGAATCGATGGAGGGATGGGTCGTCGAACCATAAAGTTCATTGTCTGTCACTGATAACCTACTGGACTATTTGGCTCAATAGGAATGAGATTATTTTCAGAGATAGGGTGGCTCATTGGCCATCATCTATTGTCCAAATTGTTTCTGCCTACCATGAAATCTAGGAAGACAAGCCCACACCTGTTGGCAACGTTGTGACACCTGAAGCCATTGATCACAACCTATCTTGGGCATATTTTGATGGTGCAGCACAAGCATAGGGATGTGGGGGGGAGGGAGCGAGAAGGGGTGGGAATAATTTTGCATAAATCTGAAAATCATCACTACAGTATACAGATGGGCTTGGGGATGGGGACAAACAATTATGTTGAATTGATCTCTCTTAGATACCTCCTCCATTTTGTTCTTGCGCATGCATACAATTATATTCAGATTTTTGGCGACTCTAAAATCATCATAAATTGGTTCAACAACACATCTGCATGTCATATGCACTCTCTTAGAAACATTTTGGATGAAAACATGCTCCTAAGAACTCAATTTACTTACATCTCTTGTCAACATATTTACAGGGAGCATAATATGGTTGCCAACCAACTTTCCAAGGCGGCCACGGTGCATCCGAATGGACTGTGGATAATTCAGGAGCAGCAGGAAGATGAACACTACCAATATTATCACCGTCCCACCATAGATCAGTTCTATCAGCGGGCTGATAGGCCCTAATTTTTGCAGTATATAGCAGCGATAACTTTCTGTACTTGTTTTATACATTGTATATATCCTTTCTATGAACTGTTTCAGTATACCTGCGTGGTAATTTATGTACAGACTTATATTTTTTATGGCCACGGCCAAACTTACTGCACATGCCATACAGGTATCTACTACGCAGACTTATATTTTTTTACGGCCACGGCCAAACTTTACTGCATATACCATACAGGGATCTACTACATGTAATTTCTATATTAATGGAAAATTGCGATTTTTCCCCTGAGAAAAAAAAAATTGGAATGGTATTTGTTATTTATAAAGCTTAAGATCATTCACTTTTGAAACATGTCACTCTAATGGTATCTCATTTGAAGCAATTGCATTAATTTCATATCTAATTTGCATTTTATATGTAGTTTTCATATTGCATTCTCTAAAATTTACCTCCAAGCATAAGCTTGGTTGATAGAAATTTAGCACAATCTTCCCTAACTGTCATTCAATTCAAATTTCACATATATTTGAGTTTGGAGTAAAAGTTAAAATGTGTGACCTCACAATTCTCTTGTGGTCAAACCCTCGTAGGAATGAAGGCACACGGGTTGTAATGAAGTCCTCAGGGGGTATCATTAATCAAACCTTGGCCTTCTCTCTTAGCCTTCTTGCCACAACCTCTGTCCTTACCAGATGGGAGGAATTGAGGGTAAGTTCAACCTTAGACTGGCATTTAATTAAAATCTACCAAGGCCACTTGATTTCACACACTCACTAATAACATTTTCTCATTTTGCATTGGTTATAGTACAATTTGGATTATCAGCTAGTCAATTGCTTGCAAATTTCCATTCAATATTCTTGTACTTGCTTATTTCATTTTCATGTGCTCATGATAATTGCCTCTTAATGCTATATCTTACTTGAGCATCTCTTTCAAAGCACAAGCTTTCCTCTATTGCAAGATTCATTTTTATCTTGTTGCTCATATCTTTAAGTTGCATATAATCTATTGTGGTTTTGATTCATTAAAAATTGTTTTGCAGCTTTGCTATTCTTGTAACCTGAAAAATCATTTTTCATCTACAAGTATCATGATTTATCTTTGAGCATTATCTAAAGGCGCTAGTTTCTCATATTTATCTTGTTGGATATCTTAGTGATTTCATTGGATCTATATTATTAATATTTGCATGCTCATCAACATCCATCCTTGCTAATTAATCTCTATATTCAAGTTATATTGAATGGTGATTGCCTTGCCTATAGTCTCCTAGAGCTTGTTATCCTTAACAAGTTTTCCTTCTTAGAATCATCTTTAGGGACCACACCCTTGGTTTAACTAGGAGAGAACCTAAACGGAGAGAGATGAGAATAGGTGACAGCTCCTTCTCTGAGTGTTGCACCTTAAAGACCACATGTGGTGGGATTGAGGACATTACCCACATTAATCTGTGTGTGCATCTTAGGTGACAACAGGATGCAAGCACTAAATAAAACAAATAAATAGTAATTTCACAAGCAGGCCATCAGTAGATAGCTAGAAAAATACACCTTACCTGAAAGACAGCATATTTCGGACTTTGGGAGCATTGGGCATATCCATGAAAAGAGAATTTGTAAAGAAGGCAATACGGCGTCGTGCTTCTAAATTGGCAGGAACATCCATAGCAGATTCCATTACAGTCAGTAGCAAATGAAGCCTTTTGATCTGACAAAAAAAACAATTGCCAATTAATTTAAATTTTTAGGGATAAATTCTCTCTGTGTTCAATATTAATCAATCAAAAATAGTTACCTGCTCTATCCATGGATCACAAGGTTCAGCAGGATACGTTACAGCACCAGCAGATGCAAATAACTGGGGCTTTTGATTTTGACCCAGTGTGGTTACATCTTCTTGCATTGCATGTGAACCATGGCTTGAATCCAAAAATCTGTATTGTACAATCACATGAGAATCAATGAAAATACAAGCTTTCAGAAAATTTACAGAGAAAAGCTTGAAGGGTAACTCACCTACAGCCATCTATCATAATATCTTGAGTAACCACCTCTAACATATCTTGAAGAAGAAGAATAACTTTGTTCAAGTGATCCTGATTTTCCTGCACTTGACCATTCTGCTTTTCTGGAAGAGCTTTATCTCCTGGAATTTCTACATTATAAATTTTTAACTGCAGCATGTAAACGGCTGAGTAAGGATCTCTGAATCAGTTGTGCAACTAAGTTATCAGCATGATATGAATAAACGTAATGCTCAAGTAAATGAAAACTAATATACCAGATATTTTACAAGCTCCACAAACTTATGGTACAGCAAAGGAAGCTCACTCATCTTGAAATTAACCAGTAGGGTGCCCTTCTCAATATTATCATCAACATCCTTAATTATATCGTTCATGACACTGAGAAGAGAAAACAAACCATGTGGATAAATAACCTCGGATCAAAACAGCCTAAAAACAAAACTCAGAGCATAATACAACTAGAGACATTAAGGAAAATCTTAACTGCATTAAAAAAGAACAGCAATGTAAGTTTTCAATATATAAAATGCTAATGCAAAATCACTAAACTTCATTACCTTTTCTCATTTTTTCCAACAATAATTCTTTTGAGAACATGTTTGAAAGATTCAAAGCATTCTACCACAGCACATCGCATGTACTCATCAGCTTTGATTCTTTTTAGCAGATCTGCATCCTTTCCTCTGAAATCCTTGGCTATGTCCAATGCTATAGGTATCTGGTTTTATATGAAAAGAAGATATAAGCAGGAAAATGGTCGGAAGGAAATTTCAGTAAAAATGTCTAAGAGAACAAATCTACCTTGCTAGCAAGCAAAAATGGTGGCCACTGGACCATTTTCAAATTGGGATCTGCAGAATTTGGTACAAGCAAGAGTTCCATCTCCCTGAACAAAAGCCAAAACACAAGTAAATGTAATTTGATCAACGCCACATCAAGTTTAATTCCTTTACTATAACACTAAATTGTAGAGGTGGAATGTTACCGATTGTTTATCAAATCCTCTTGACGGAAACAACTGATAACTTGATTCCATAGCTGTGAAAACTTTGCTGCATCTTCCCTTCTTCCTGGTGTGAACTGCAACAACCAGCATGTAATTTATCATGAAATAATATCAATTATCAGGTTGATGTCCAGCACTCACAACTCCCTTTTTCAAATAGCTCATATCTATGATATTCTTTTGACAGAAAAGTGTCTTCCTCGTTGTGTCTCTATAGAAGACCAGTTCACCTTCTCAAATCTCTGTGCAAAAAGATTTTTCCAACTCTTTTTTGGAACTTTTTCATCCATTGGTGGCACAAGGCGTGCATTGAAAGCTCCTGGCAATGATTGGAATCGAGACCTCAACATCCCCAGTGTTCGTATCTAAAAATGTACACAAGCAAAATCCAGAGAAACAAGAAAATAAGACAGCACGCTTGTTCTCTTAACAATTTACTGTAACAATTAAAATTTAGGTCAAACACAATTTTATAAAAGGAACACACCTCACCAAGATGGCGAAAGGCACCATAGATACCCCCAAATATAGTTGAGAAGATGGCATACCAAATTTGTGTGTCCATGAAATAAACCTGAAGTTAAATAATTAGCATAGGTACATAGCCCAATGAAGAATAGGATACATAAATAACAAATTCTTAACAACGTAGCACCATAACATCATAAATTTGAGGTTGCAATCTGTGCTCACAAGAATTATTGGAGCCCATATAGAAATAACCACCCCAATGTTCTTCCTTGCTGCAGCAAGGAGGAAAGCCACATTAGCTTTAGAGAACAAAAAAAAATCCAGAAGTGAACTTTATACGTGACTTCTAAGTATTCTAACCTTGTGGGAAAAGCTCATGCCATGCATAATTCCCAATACTCATCCGCATGATCACCTTTGTAGGCTTAACCAGGGGCTTTATCTGAAATAATATATGTTATGAAATTCAGCCAACTGATCCTTGCAATCTAACCTAACATTCAGTACAGAAATTATTTCTTTTGAAATATTTTTTTGGGTTTTCCTGGTATAGTTAACATTATACTAAATTTTAATTGTATATAGCAAACTTATCAGAACCAGATCCGGTGGAGTGTCAGACAAGTAGAAAACCAGAACCAATCAGTTAACCAGTCTACTAAAACATAAATAAAATATATAATTTTCAATAATAGGTGTGTATGTGTCTGTGGGGGGCGGGGGGGTTGTTGGTGTAGATATATATGTCAATTGGGTTTATCTCAGGTGGTTGGGAGGAATAATTGTTATCCTCTCCATTCAGGTTCAATTCCCACAAGTAACATGATGAGCTCATATCAAGGATATTCTTGTAATGGCTTTGAGCATTGTTGTGGAATGGCCTTGATCCCTGAAGAATATCTTACCTTGCCTTATGGGATGGAGGGTAATGTACTTTGTTACATGGAAAATTTAAAATACACACACATGTATGTCAATGTAAAATCAAAACCATTAGGCACAAATCCCCTAAGCCCACCAACCCTTGCTGGAATTGCTGTTGGTCCTGCCAGTCTTAACCCACTGTTATCCTATCTGAAGTTTGAACTGGCCAGCACAGTGCAATAGTCAGAATGACACACACACACAGATGTCATTGTAAATCAAAACCATTAGACACAAAATACGTGAAGTTTTCCCTCAACTTTCATTTCAACCACCAAATCCTTCAGTGGCTGACAGCTATGGCCAGAGATGCCACCCTCTGATAACACTAATAGAACCTTTTTCTTCAAAGTAAATCTGCTCAAATCAAAAATGGCTTATTACCTCAATATAGTAGCTAAAAGCTAACTTGCTCATAAGAAGTAGAACCCAGAACGTTGTGTACCTGGCAATATACCGAATAAGCATTCAGAAAGATCCAAACAAGAAACATAAACATAGAACGCAATCTTAAAATCTTGTCTCAGCCATAATAACATTAAAATTCAAATACATTTCGAAATAAGATCATAACCAAAATTTACTTGACAAGAGAGAACAGACTCTCGTGCATTCCCCGTCCAACATAGAGCCGTGGCTGCAAATGACCACAAATAGTTATGCGTGAGTCCTAAACTACTACTACAGCAAAGGAACTTTTATTCATTACTCAGAGAAGGAGACTAATTTTCCGAACTATGACAGCTCATAATTTACATGTTATCAGATTCAACCAAAGGATTTTTTGTTCAAAGACCATAGGAGATGCATTTTCCAGGCAAAGATATTATATCAAAACAAGGAATTTGTAGAGAAAAAAAATGAACAGGACATTTAAAACTCAAGATCCACTGTTATAGCATGCGCACCTGTTGCCACCATGTCAGAATAGTAAAAATGTGCCAATTCGAATTTTCTATATATCGCCTCAGCATAGGAAACAAGAATAGAATTGCAGCAAGTGCATTAGGCAACAAATATACCACAACAGCTAGGATATACAAGGAAGGGAAATTCCATCCGCTAACCCAGCTCTTGAAAGTTTTTATAAGACCAGTAGGATGCTCCCAGGTATGCGCATAACAGACAGGAAGTATGATCACCCATACAGCAGCAACTACAACCTTCAATATATATCTGAGAATCTGTTTGAATTTCATAGAGTGTCTTGCTTTCCAGCTAAAAATTATATCCAGAATAGCTGCAAGAATAAAAATATATTAAATTAGAATTACAGGACATGTTGTGCATGTTTAAAGTACAGTTTAGTCATATTCAGCCACAACTTACTAAGGTTCTCTTTATACCATGGCTGCATATAATATATATTCAACAAAGATTTATCACACACTGCAAGTTATTTGCCAACAAAAGGGGCCGAGAAATCAACAAACAGATCAAAATCCATGCTAAAACCCTAGTTTGGTAATAGCTTACTTGAGGGCTTGTTGAAGGTTTCATATGCCTTTACCCTGCTAACACTTACTATTGGAAACCTTTTCTTCGCTCCTTGACCTTAGGTCATCCCATCTCTCAACCTGTCAATCAAACCCTAGGTTTTGTGCTGCCTCAATTTGGCTTCTCTAAAGAAAGTGAATAGCTCCTTCTTCATTATTTGAGCCTTGTACCTAGGTTATGCCTTTCCCTAGAAGCCTCTTACTCACTTTATACCCTGAAACCTAAAACATCCATTGTAGGCGACCTTATACCGGGACTCCTCCCATTGGTGAAAATCCATAAAGAGGAGCGGGTAGTAGCTGTGGTGACAGTGGGCTACTACCTTATTGTTGTCACTTGGTCTAGTGACAGCCTTGTAGGGTATCCCTCTCCAAGGCCTGATAAATTTTGCGGCAACAGAGTTGCAGCCCTAGCTTGGGGCTGATCCAGTGTTGAGAAAATATGAACAGCATGGTCTATGGCTAGGAGGAACGTTGAAGGTCTGCAGCTAGTTGGCCACATAACAGATAAGTGCTTCCATAACATTCAATTAATTTATGCTGCAATTTCCATGTACGCTTTCTGTGCTATGTATAAATTTTAATTGTTGTGCATGAATTATAATTTGTTGTGTAAAAATTAAATTGCTAGTCATTTGCATTTAGATGTGCATATCACGATGTTGACAGTTGGAAATAAAAAATGGAGGTAAATACTGGGTGACAGCGTACATCAGTGATTGGCACAGAATTATGCCTTGGGCGGAGGCTAATGCATTGTTGGAATTAACAAATTAAAGGGAAAATTGTCTATTCCTCAGTTACAAAGGGCCACCAGGTGTGAATATACCCAGCTGGCAGTTAAAATGACTCAGGCGTGCACTGAAAGTGTTACAGGCAAAGCCAGGACGAGGACATTACAGATTTGCCATGACCTTAAAATTAGATTATTATTATTAATTTATTATAATAATAGAGTAAAACATTGGGCATAAAGTCCATCTTGGTGGCCAGGCGGGATCACCTGGCCAAAAAAAGATGATAAAACTAATAAAGGTCAAATGTTACAAAATTGGCAGAGTATAATATGGAATAACGTGAGGTAACATGCAATCTTCAAAGCCAAAGCGATACCCAATTCAATTTTCAAGGCGAAGAAGATCACATAAAAGCCACTAGAGCCACTGGTGATCTTCACATGAATGCAAATTGACAAGCTCTTGAAAAGGCATTCAAGATCCAAGGGTGGGAGGAAATGGTCCACTTCAGCCTATCGCATCCATGCAAACAAACTTCCATTTAATTCGGAGAATCGGAAGATTGTGCCTTGGGCGATCCAAGACAGACACGATTTTACCAGATATCAAATCCTACCTCGCCAAGACAGATATGAAAGCTGTATTGCTTTCCCTGAACTCCGAACAGTAACTCCGAGCTTCGTATCCTCCTATCGACTTTTAGGTGAGTTCTGGGGCTATAAAATCTACACTCAATTCATCAAATCAAACCCTTTCAATGTGTCAAGCCAGGGTTGTATGTTTGGGACCTGGTTTTCAACTCACAATCTTCTCAAGAAGTTAAAATCTTTTAAAAAACACAGCTCATTACTAGAATCAACAAAATGCTTCTACCGAAAATACAATTTTCATAAAGTCATAAATAACTGCAGCATATAAGAAATCAGATCTGCAAGTACTTCAACGACAGCTGAAAATGAAGAGGACAAAGAAGAAATCAACACACAAAGGGGCAGCATATCTCATGTCATAGTGGTGTACTGACTATTTGACAGTCCACCAGACACACCAAATTTGCCAAGCTATTCACACACACTATCTTATAAAAATCAGAAAAACCAATTGATTTTCCTGCCTCTCAAATGGAAAGCAAAGGAGAATTTACAATACAAAATATGAAGTCACAGTGCTAAGGAGATTTTTCAAGAATAACCTTTGGACTTTTGTCCCTTTTGATAAGCCTAACCACTTACTAACATTGTTTCATAACTTATGTAACATTATTTGAGTTTTCACGGCATTAAATAAAAACCTTTATTCTTATCATTTCCACCTACCTTTACTTGTAGTTGAACCTAAGTTGCATGATAAGGAGAAACAGGTATACATTTCTGAAACAGAAACGCACTTGAAATGTGACCCCTGATAAATTAAGGGAAAAAAATAAGAAATGGACACTACTATATATATATATATATAGTACATTATACTGAAGCATTGAAAGACAGTATTATGAATAAATCAGCAAGGGCATTTAAAAGACATACAAATGACAAGCAATGTTCCACCATCCAATGTTAAATTTATTGTTATCGGCAATTTATGGCTAGGGGTCCAAAACTTAAATTATTGGCAATATTGCGGAAAATATTGGAAATTATTGGGAAACTTGAATAAATACAAAAATAATTATTTTTCTTTCATTTTCTAAACTTCTAAGCAGCATCAGCATCAAATAAACACATTTCTACATAAATATGAAAATAAAATCAATATATTAGATGTCAAGTGGTACATCAGATATCGATACTGAAATATGATATTTGTCCTGAATAATAAGATTTAGCAGAATGATACAAAATAATATCAAAACAAAAATAAATTCATCTCATCAGATGGATCATGGCAATGAAAACAATGGATTTTCCCTTGTTTTCTTGATCGAAAATGGTCCCAACATCCTCAACAACATTATCAGAATCGGACCAAAACATCCAACGACCAAAAAATACATAAAATATTCAAATTTTGAAAGAACATATAACTCACATGAATCCAAATTATTACACTCAAATATGCAAAGTTTCTCATGTATATAGCAAGGGTGCATATAACCAAAATAGCATCAAGTGCGATGCATCTATGAATCAAACTAGATCAACAAAGAGGCTCTAAATGGCCTCTAGAGTCCAAAAGGAATCATGCTCCAAAAAATAGCTACATAAAATCAAAATCGTTGCCTATGTTGGGATCCTCCTCATCAAGATCACCCTCTAAGCATTAAAATAAGATAGAAAAAGCTTTACATGCCTAATTAATGATTTTGCTTGAGTGAAGTGCACATTTTTACTAGGGCTATGACGGAGGAGTTCAACAGTAAATCAATGTCACCACTATTGAGGTACATAGAGACCTTGGTGCTCTGGACTAAATGGCAGTTCCATAGTCTCATAAAGCACAGAATCAAATAGAAATGACGTGATCCTACCAATTCTGAAATCCAGAAAACTATAAGTCTACTGAAATTTGAATGGGGTCTAAAATTATATTTTCGCCATCTCAAATCCAATAAGGTTGGAACCACTCTCTAACATCCTGAAACAATTAATGGTAATGTTAAAAATTTAATCCTTTTACTTTAAGAATTTAATATTACCATTAGCTACTAGGGCATGTGTCTCATGAGATGAATCATGGGAAATGAAAACAATAGATTTCCCCTTGCATGATGGAAAATAATCAAGAGTATAATCACAGATCAATCCCCAAACGCACTTTTAAAAAATGAGGGTTAATTTACCAAAAATTTGGTTATGAGGCGGCCATGACAGAGACATGGCAATAATTTCCAAAATATTGAGATAATTATATAAAATATCACAATAATTTAAATTATCCCAATACTTTCATTTTCAGCAAATTATTGTGATAATTACCGGCAATATTATCTGCAAGGTGGGTTTCAGCAATAATATCACGATATTTTTGATATTACCGCGATATGTGCAACACTACCACCAACGCTTATAATATCATAATATTTCTGATATTACCGTGATATGTGCAACACAAACACCAACGCTTATATCAGGATCCTCATTATTAGTATCACCATTTGCCTCTACATCAATTCTCTAGAAACATCAGTCGACACCTCCCAATCTTATGAAACTGCCCAATTGAAGCTTTAAAATATGGTAGAAAATGTTGAAAAACAGAAAAATGCTGAGGGGGGTGAATCAGTATTATGACCAATTTTAACAATTTATATATAGATTCAATTTTTTAGGAAATGACCATGTAAACAATACATAAATCACATAGCAATACCATAAACATCACACACATATGACACATCGATTTTTACGTGGAAACCCAAAAAGGGCGAACACCACCAATCTTCTTTTTAATTTTGATGAAAAATTTAAGCACCAACTTCTTTTTACATCATATTATATAAGTACCAACCTACTTATCTTTTTCGGGCAACCTACCTGAAGGAGACACCAATCTCCTGAAAAATTTCTAAATATTTGTTTTGTCCAACTTTTATGATCTTTGCTTCTGATCCTCTACAATTTTCTTATACATAGCAGCTTATTTTTTCACTTAATCTCCACATAAAACTTTGGTTTTTTTCCTTCTATTCCTTCATAGTTTTTAGATTTGATAGCTTTCTCACTAGCATTTCGTGTCCACTATTTCTCTCTTTCTCTCACACTGTTAACTTGATCAAAACAAAAGCAAAAAGTCTTGATTACAACTTGAAGCATTAGTTTAAATCAACCTCCTCTCATCAGCTGCGTCTTTTTGCATTCACAATTCTCAGGAGTTAAATCACTTCAAATTCATGCCTTTTTAAATTCGTTGGTCACCTGAATTTAATACGCAACGCCAAATTTCGAGAACACCAAAATGCCATTTTTTCTTCACCTACACACGAGAACATCAGAACACCATATGCCAAAAAGGTGAACGTTAAACTTCCATGTCGATCAACGATTTACAGACTTTCTAAGTTTGATCCAATGTTTAATTGATGGCTAGGATTCACTGTGAAGGCCCCTCCGTATGCTCTACAATTAATGGGGGTCGTCCGCAATTTGGCAGCTCTGCGGCTCAATCTCATGCACTTTCCTCAAAATGCGTCACTAATAGATCTCCACAAACTTGGATCAACGGTCCAAGTTAATTGCCCCCCCCCCCCCCTTCCCCCGGCATATGCACAACAGTTAATGGAGAGGGGGTGGGGCTCCGCAATTTGGCGTTCTTTGAGTACTTTTGCTTCAACCTTGCTCGAAAGGAACAATGGGTTGTGACCTTTGTCTAAAACCCCTGAAGGCCTTCACATCTGGATGATCTAGATAGCCTGGACATGTTTTGCACCATTACGGGCCTGCTGCTCTGTCATCAAACATTTTCAAAAAATTCATAACACTACAAAATGATTACAGACCAACCCCTTTTGCGTGAATCCCAATGCTTTCCCAGAGCTCAATGTTCAACCGGAATCCTCATAGTAGGGTCTTTCCATGACTCCCAACTTCAGAACGACCATTAAGGGAGGATGTTTGTGTAATTATTAACAATGGTCATTTAAAAGTATTTAGAAATTTGCTTCACATAAAATACATAGTACTTAAACATGAAGTGGTTACATAACCTCCTTGTCCTCTTCATTTTCACATATGTAAGAAGATGTATGATGTTTCCTACTGAAAGACATCACGATGGTTCCCTTTTCATGTGTACAGTGTCCTCTGTTCAATCTTTATATGATCTGATAAGCCTCAGAATACAAAAGGAGATTCCGAAAGCATATGCAATAAAAATGTAACCTATGTCTGGAAGGCATTAAAAATATATATTTTTTTAATTTGAAGAACAAATTGTGTCTGATAAGATGGGTATATGAATATCTTCTAGACACAATTAAATCAAATAAGAAGAAAGAACAAAATACATCCATAAAGCACTTGCTATGTAACATCTAAATTCATTCTTAAATAGGCAGGCCTAAACACTGACAGCTACTACGCAAAGACGGATAGTATATACCTTGCAAGAGCTTCAGAACAGCTGCCGTTATAAAGATACTTAGAACCTCCTTAAAGACAGATCCATAGAATATTTCAGTTGGCGAGCCTGAACCATGCCATGCTATAATTATCATTGCCTGAAGATCCAAGTAAGGATAGCAAATTGCAAGGTTAGATAAGTTGATGTGAAAATTGTGGAATGCAACATCCTACATTGCTTCCACATAGAAATTCAAGAACTCCAATCCTACCTGTAGTGCCAGTATAAAAAAGGTCCACATCCTATCAAAACTTCTAAATAGATGCCAAAACGAACGAATTTCAACAAAATTTGTCTTTGACAACCATATTTTTCCATGCCTCTGTCCAGCTCTCTGCAAAAGTTTGAAAAAAATAGTCACCGAATGCTCATGAAAATGTTCAGAGGCCGATCACATGTGAGATCATTTGAATTGTCCCAACATATCTAACTCATTATTCTAGTCATGCATGCTACGTTTTTATTTATAACATTACCACAACATGATTCACATATGTGTACCAGCCCCAACGTATGAAAAGTATGCATGTGATACAGTAAAGAAATCAGACTAAAATATATGGTGCACAAACTAGCTAGGGTCATTTAAGGTCATTATTTTTCACAGAATCTCCAGATTGGCTAAAATATAAACAAGATCATATCTATTAATAAAGGTTCAAGATCAGTAATAAGCTACAATATTTTAAAGGTATACAAGGCAGTAAACAATGTGCCACAGTTTTTACATTAAATTAACTATTTTCTACATTTGTATTACAAATATTGAATAGTGAACTATGATATATGAAACTGAACGTCAACCTTCAAACAATCAGTTTTATGCACTCAGTTATAGCATTCAAACATTGAGGAAAAATGTCATCAATATCTAAACACTGAACATTGAAATCCAAATTATGAAAGAGACTGTTAAACTTTGAATAATGAGCACTGAAAGATAAGCTTCAGAGATTGACATTTTTTCATAATACTGATAGCTCCATGCAAGCCTTGCGCCATATCAAAGTTCAGAATAACAGGGCTTCTGCACACACAGCTCACACCACCTCATGTGGTAAACATTTAATTGGTGTACAGAAAAACCATGAGTTGATAACTTGATTGATATTGAGAATTTTTCTTGCTTCCTAAAACAGGCTACTACACTTTTTATCGTCCTGTAGGTCCCACTAGAGTGATCAATTATGTTCGTGCATGTATTGCCAGTAAGGTCCATATTATTATGATTGGGTCTCCACCTCCTTGCAACACAATGCTCAAGGAAAACTTGTTCAAGAAAAGTTAATATGGAATACACCTGATTAGACCCTACACCAAAGTTGTGATCAACCATTCTACTAGACTGTCATGGCAATCAACAAAACCCCAAAACTGTCAAAACTCACGTGGTCAGCACCACTCGAGATTTATAGCTGCTGCAGATGTAGGAAAAGTTCACATAGTCCAACAATTTTGCTCCAACTTACCATATCAACATTATCTTCCTCATAAAATAAAACAAGAGGATCCATGAAACTAATCATAAATCACATGAGGTTACAAGATACCTAAACAAAAACAAGAGGAATCATGCCACAGCCTCAGCATGGATTTCACCAGCCTCGTGCCACACTTTCAATCTTATAATTCTTCAATCAGCTTCTTGTTACACTGAAGAGGTCCTCAGCCCTTGTCAAAAACACAGCAGAAAAGTCACAGGCTCATCTTTAGCAGATTTGGAACAGCATCACTCTAATCATCTTCATATTGGAAGTCACAACTGACTTATTTACATCATGGATCAAAACATGCTTCAATTAGGTTGATCTTGTCTGCTCCCTCTGAGTCCAAAGCTCATCCAACCACGAGTCTTTTTGACACATTGTTCTTCCATCCATTTCCAACGATTGCCATACCTTGGCAGTCTTCATTATGTACATGCAATCCTCACTAGGAGGCCATGGAAGAACAAATACAGCCAAGGAAGATATACAAAGACAAGAGATTCATAATGAAACAACAACAGAAACAATCAAGAAAGTATTTATCTCTTGAGAATGTGTCAGCTCCCTCTTGATCTTAGTCTTCTTGGGTCCAGTCAACCTCGTTCAACTCATCAAGGAGTTAATCTCATCCACATCATTATCATCAAGGAGTCCACATCATCAAGTCCATATCACCATCAAGAAATCCACATCATCAAGGAGCCCGTATCATCATCAAGAAATCCACATCATCAAGAAGTCCAAATTGACCTCATTCACATCATCCACATCATCAGTAATGATTTAAAAATATATATATAAGAAATACAAGATACTTATCTTTTGAGAACATGTCAGCTCCCTCTTAATATTTAGTCTTCTTGCATCCCACTTGAAAATCATCCTCATCATCAAGATGTCAAATCTTCTAGAAGCTAGGGTTGCTTATTTCTTTTAATCAGAAGCGATCAATCCATAAACCCGAGGCTTTCTTCTCCAACTCTCTTTGTCTAGATAGGGTTAACAATTGTTTGGCTAGGGTTTGCAATTTTTAAAGTTAGGGTTTTGACTTCAAACACGAATAATTCTTCAAGATCGATTTAGAGTTTACAAACCCTATATGAGTAACGCTTACCTTCATCATTCTCATTTTCGATATCAGCATCCTTGCATTCTTTTTTAACTTTATCATTCTTGAGCATCATGAGGGATCAAACTTAGGTTTTTTATTGTAAACCCTAGGGCATTCCTTGTTTAAACCCTTACTAGGGTTTTTCAAATTATTTCAATCATCCAAACCCTAGGATTTGCAATCTCAACAACTTTCAAATCCGTCAGCAATAATTTTGATTAGACTTTAAGCTTTTAAAGAAGAGCTTCATCCTCTTACCATGGGATAGCCTTGATATCCTGCATTTATTTCCAATGTCCAAAGTTTCAGCCTTGCAATCAGAAAATTCTTTTATTTCATTTTAATCAGCGGCATGTTCTTGGATATTTACAGAGAATGGATCATGTCTGCTTCTTTGCTTCCAAATCAACTAGGTCGACCCTTTTTCAATGTGATTCATTCTTCTCTTCTGTATACAAGAGATTCGGTATCAAGTCACACCAAGAATCTAAATTCTCCACATACTTGGGCACAAAAAAAGGCCTTCTTCAAAAGATATCCTGAACAAACCTCAAAGAGGTTTGGGTTAGTTTCCTTACACAGAAATACACAACCTTTGGATTAGGCTCACATTTCTTCATACATAAGATCAACTAACATTTTAATTTGTAACTTGAAACTTCATACTCGAAACAACACAAATTCTATGTATATAACATAGATAGTTTGGATCAAAATTGTCATACAGCAACTCAGATTATTGAGCTCAGATCACATTGGATAGTTAATACAGATTTTCTTACTAGCATTTGTAAAATAGCAATATCACAGAGATAATAGTATCATTGTAACTTGGATAGAGACTTTTGTAAGAGAAAGGCTTGAATCTTCTTAAAGAGTAAGGCTTGGATGTTTTTCCATAGATCGGACTAGTACACAGTCTTAGGACCCCTTCCAAAGAGATATGACATAGACTCATGCCTCTACAGAGAATAAGTGTTTGTGTTTTGTGCAAGGAGATAGTTAGGATCATAACTCAGATTACTAGATTAGGCTCAGACTTCCTCAAGTCCGCAAATTTACATAGTACAATATGCCTCAGAGAAGTTCGCATGACATGCCACAGAGAGAACTCACATATAGAGATTAGATGCCACAGAGATGACATGCATAAGTGATGCCATAGAATTTGTATATGAAATGGAGATAATGAGCCCAGACTTGTGTGACATACCACTAGAAACTTGTACCAATTTACATACCTTTGAGAAAGGGCTCAAACTTTGTGCCTTTTCCATAGAGAATCCGCATAGTTTCCACAGACAATCAAATCCTCGGGTCCGCACTATTTTCCATAATGCAATGTGCCTCAATGGAGCTTGCATGCCATGCCACAAAAAGGCTTGCATAATAGAGAATATGTGCCACAAAGATGCCCGCATAAGACAGAACCTCGCATACCACAGGAGCTCGCATACCACAGAGGATCGATGCCTTGGGTTTGCAGGAGTATAGGTGACTTCGATGCCACTTAGATACAGCGACTCGGATTATCCTCAGAGATTCAGACTTCACCTTGTGTTACTAATCCTTTCACAGAACTTCGCATAGGAGACATGGGGCAGAGTTTTGAGGAGAATCAAAACACTCTTCAAACCTTCTTTAGCATACAAGCCCTCTCGACCTTATGTACAATACTTTCGGCCCTCTTTCAACAATTAAAAATTTTGCAGCTCTTCTCACTTGGTTCAAAACTTCAAAGGCTCAGACTATTATATACTTCAGAATTTCGAATCTCTTCTCCATAACATAGTACTTCTCCACAGACCTTTGATGAGGGATTATGCTCAAAACTTTAAACCTTCTCCATAGATCATGATCATTTGATTCAGATCACAATACATGGATGACTTTGACTTTTCCGCAAATACTTGTTATAGGACCAAACCTTTAGAGATGATCCATAGATGCTTCGGATTCTCTCAACTGCTCATTTAACCATGTTTTGATACCATGTTGATATTTCTAAGGCATAAGCTAGAATAAATTTTCTTCAACATGATAACTACTTCCAACGATCAATTAGCATTAATTCCACATAACATTCATTCAATATCATTAAGCAGTTATACAGAAGAAAATATCAACCATCAAACATGCAAGAGCAGTAGAAAATAACCATGAGACAATCAGACAAAAGTCATAGAAATTAGGCCTTAGGCCAGGGAAAAACCCATAATGGGAAAAACCCCAAAATCTTTCCTTATGAGAGAGAGAGAGAGAGAGAGTTCAAGATTCATCAATACATCAGAAACAACCATATCAAGATACTAGCCAAAACCAATAACCAAGAATAAAAATAAAGTATCAAGCCCTCCTTCTGAAATTCCACCCTTCTTTTCTCCTTTTGCCTTCGCTAGATTAGAGATAACCAAGACACAAATTGATATCCAAATGAGGATAAGTGATCTCCTATTTATAGCCTTTCAAGGGGGGTCGAATGGGTGCCTCCAAGGGGCCCAGCAAACTTTAATAATAGGAGGCTGACTTGATCAATTTTTGAAGGCAAAATAAAAATTCACATTTTCCAATTTCTTCATGATGAAAATATTGACCATGGCTACCATATTTTCCAACATGGAGGAGCATTAGCGCTTTTCGAGGCCTGTGATGGAGGAGCATTCGACACATTCCATGGAGAGTTCATGCATTAAAGCCTTGGTTGTGGACTTCTTCACCTTAGACGTTGAATGTATCACTTATAGAGAAAATGCTCCACTTGTCAACAATGAGCATACTTGTGCAAATTTAAGTTGCTTTTAGAGGTTTAGGCCCACTATATATTGTTGGCCTCCTTTTCCTCTAATATAAATAGAGGAAGCAAAGATTCCTTCCATTCATTTATTCAAATCTTATGTTGGATATCTAAGGAGCCTAGCACATTGCCCCCCCTTGATCTAGTGATTTGTAACAAAATAATTTAGCCAATTAGCTTAAATTACTCCCAAATCATTTTTACATAAGACTCGACTAGAACACTAGTACTCACCTAAGACTTTGACAAAAAATTCCACCCTAGCGTTGGGGTGAGGTTGGAGGGAAAAACTTTGTCAACCATCCGTGTTTAGAAACACAGATGAGTCAGTGAGATGAAAAACCGCCCAGGATAAAATTATTGCCAAAATAATAGACCTACCTAGGTTGTTACATATATTCATGGTTTTACTAGCATCATTTACATTAAAATTTTGCAAAATGGGTTTACAATAGTATAATGTTGACAGCTAATAATCTCAATCCTTTGAAGAAAAATATGGTACATTTGTTTCGTCGGAACTTTGACAAAATGTGTGCAACATTTGGCTCAGTATGGGGACACATTGCTTCCATGAAGTAACATGGGAATCCTAGAATCTTGTATCCAAGAAAATAGAAGTCCATCAAATAGATATCCATTCAAAATCCAAATCATCATGTATACATAGTAAATTCAATGGAACAGAAAAATCTACTTTAAAAGTATAGAAGACATAACATAAAAGCGTGAAATAAAACTATTTAACAGCATGAAATAAAAAGGAGTAGGGTTAGAGATACTATACAAACGATGACTCATGACACATCTGGAAAAATGGTGGGCCAATAATATCCCGCACGCAAAATCTTGTGGGCTATGGTTTTTGCTGCAGAGTGCCCTCCACAAAATCCTGCATGGAACTTAGTGATAAGCTTCTTAGCTTCATCCTCATCAATGCATCTGAGTATTATCCCATCTGGATTTCTCCATCCAAGGTCATCCTTTGAGATACAATATTTGGATGCCTTTAATCTGAGAACCCTCCTTTTATGGGCTACCAAGTGATCATGACAAGTTAGATTTGTCAAATAATAAATTATGTCCTTATAACATTCAATCCTTTCCAGTTTCTGAAGCTCGGGTGAGATTGAAGGCTCAAATGCATAAGCCTTTTTTTCCATAATGTTGTACTTTAACTCTGAATTCTGCAAGGATTTGCTCATGAAAGCAATTGGCTACTCATAGCCATCTTTGTTTTCTTGTAAGAGAACACCTACTATAGTGTCTTCGGAAGCAAATGAGAAGACCATAAAGTCCTTTGAATAATCTGGGCTGACCAAGACAAGACCTTTAGCTATAGCACCTTTAATGTCCTGAAATCCCCTTTTACCCTCATCTTTCCATACAAACTTTGCATCTTTCTTTAGAAGACATTGTATAGGTTTAGCAATTTTAGCATAGTTCAGAATTAATCTCCTGAGGAAATTTGTCTTACCAAGGAAAGACTGCAGGGAATTACGATTATGAGGTAATGGAATTTGCTGAATATCCTCGACTGTTTCAGGATCAATCTTGATGCCATTCTTGGAAATTATATGTCCCAATAATTTCCCTTTGGTTACCCCAAAAACAGACTTGGTCAGGTTTAATGATATGCCAAATTCACGACATTTGACAAAAACTTGCTTTAGATTGTTGATATGAGCTTTACCATCCTTAGAAAAAACAATGAGGTCATCCTGATAGATCTCAATGATTTTTCCAATTAATCCCTTGAAAGCATAATCCATAGCCCTTTGAAAAAGTAGCTCCTGCATTTGTTAACCCGAAAGGCATTCTAAGATATTCAAAAGAAGCCCAAGGTGGTCTTATGATGATCTTCATCTTTAACCCAAACTTAGTTATAACCAGAAAAACCATCTAATAATGACATCATACCACATCCAGTTATCCTTTGCAGTAAATTCTCCATGTTAAGCAGTGGGTAATTATCTTTTTTGCAAGCTAAGTTAAGATTTCAGAAATGCACACATAGCCTGATAGTACCATCCTTCTTTCTAGCAATTACCAGGTTCGAGCACCATGAGGAATGCCGAGTTTCTCTAATGAAACCAGCAGCAAGCATTTTCTGCAACTCTTTTTGAACAAGAGGGGCCAGCTCCATTAAAAGGTTTGACCTCTTCATCTTTTAATGGAATTGTATGTTGAATAAAATCCTTCTGGTAACCTTTGAGCTCATCATAAGAAAGGGCCAAGACATCTCGATATTCGATGAGCAGATCAATTAAATCCTCCCTCTCTTCTTCAGAAGTTCCTTTGCCAATTTTAAGCATTTTTGGGATTTTGGGAAAACCAGTATTTACTTCGATGAATTCTCCAGGATCCATCTTCTTTTCGTTAGACTTCTTGGTGGCATCGTTTCTATCGAAGAGTTGTTCCATGGCCACCAGATTCCCGATGGTGCGATTTACCATATCTTTCTCTTTGAGTTTAGACCCTTCCTACTTAGAACAAGTTTGGAAATTTTTGAATTCATCCAAGTGATTAAGGAAACAGAGAATTTGCTTCTCATCATCAAACACTTGCGAGTGTTCCACATTATCCGGAATTGATGGTCTAAAAATGACTTCCATTTTGGCTTCATCCTTTATTAAACTATCAGATATTTGGAGAGTGGAAGTCGCTGCAGCAAGCCGATCGACTTGATCATTTTCTTCTCTAGGGATAATGTGCAAGCAAAACGCATCGAATAACTCAATTTGTGTACTTCTTGCGTCTATCACTTTTACATGAAAATATACCCTTGACCTGCTTGATGACCAGATCTAAGTCACCATTCACAGTTAATAAATTTATTCTGAGGTCCCTAGCTATTTCTAGGCCCAACAACAAAGTCTCATTCTCGGCTACATTGTTAGCAGCTTCGAATTCCAAACAGAAAGCAAATTTGAGCACATGCCCCAGAGGTGAAGTTAAAACAATTTTGGCCCCTTTACCTGGTTTTGAACGAGCACCATCAAAACACGTGCCACATTTGATCTTCAGACTCTATTTTATTCTTCGGCAAATCTAATGGATCAGAAAGAACAGCGTAATTTCCATTGCTATACTGCATTATGACAGGCTCTCCTAAAAGGTCCTTAGGAGCAGACATTTCGTCTGAAACTTCCTTAACCTTGGAACAATCCTTACATGCAACAGAGGAAGGGGGAGCTTGGTGCTCATCTCAACGAATTTTTTCTGGAGAACCTTTGATATCCTTTGTGACCAAATTATTTTGAACTGGGCTTTTGATCATCTGATTGATAGGTACATATATTTTCACTTGGTTGATCCATTCCGCCAATTTGAAACTCGGATTAGCTTTAAGAAAATCAAGAATCAATTTAGCTATGTCTTGAGCAGATTGCTCTCCAAGCCAATCTTAATCTTCATTTTCCATATTGCTTAAGTTAAGAGTTTCAACATCATGGTTATTTTCAATAACTTCCATCCAATCTTTTAAAGGCAAATGGAACTCTTTTCCGAACATATTAATTTGAGGATGAGGAGGACTTTGCTCAGCAGGAGGATTTTTTCTTGGCCAAGGATCGTTATCGCCTTTGGGTTGTATATTTAACATCTGAATCATCTTGGACTGCATGTCACTCATTTGTTTGGTATGCTCAAGATTCATTTCTCTTACTAATTGGGTCAACTCTTTAATTGTTTCTGACTCTTCTTCTTTAACTTTTTTCCCCTTAGACTTGATTTGAACTCTTTCAAAACTTGGGATTTCTCATTTTCCTAAGGCTTTCTTGTCCTTCTCTAACTCTTCAGGAGTGCTTTGGGCAACAGCTGGAGTATTGGGGTGAGTGTATCTTATCTCATATTGAGTTTTGACTTGGAAGGCTTCAAGATATTGTTCCAAAATTGTCTTGTCGAGAGGCTTGTAATCCCGAGTCATCCTTTTTAAAAGTTTGTTGAATTTTCAGTTAAACTCTTCCACTGTTTCATTCTCTCTTTTCTTAATAGTGTTGAATTATTTGACCAAATATTTTCCTTCTCTCCTCTCCCCATATTTATCTCTGAATGAATCAAGGAGGGCCCTTAAGACAAGACAAGTGAATGTTAGATTTCCAATAACCAAAATCAGCAGTGATACTTTAGAAATATCAGCACTTGTTATCCGTATGACATCAGTAAGAAAATCACTTTAGATTCGAGAAAAAACAAGCCTATGATAACCATAGATGATCAATAAGATGCTCAACCCTTGTCTAATGTAAACTATGTGTTTTAGACCACATTAAGATAACAAATTCATATCTGAAATAACTTATTACAGCAGTAAGCAAGAAGTGAACAGTGATTTATCAATGCCACAAGTCCCAAATTGTGCCCAAAACCTAGAATTAGCTTGCCAAACTGAAAAATTGAAAACTTTAATCCTTCAAGATGCAGTGTTCAGAAAATATTGGATCTGAAATATTCAGTTATGCAGAAAAATTCCAACAAGCAAATTACTAGATCTTAGTTAGATCCCTAATGCCCAAGTGGCCAAAATCCTAGGAAAAATTATTTTGCAATTTAAGGTATTTCTACCAATTACCTGAGATTTTAGGGCTTATGTATCACTGTTATGAAATAAAAATTACAGCAATAGCAAAACAGTGAGAAACTTGGGTTTAGAGAGCAAACCCTATTAGAAAATCAGAAATATTTTCTTGTTCTTGATAATTACTTGTGATGTTTCTTATTATTACGATTCTTTATATCTTCTCTCTTTAGTTCATCAGGCAATTACCAAAAGCAACAGCACATAAAACAATAGGCACTGGATCTAGCAACATGCCAAGGCAAAACCCCCCTCAGGGGGAAAATCCTGTCAAGATAATTCTTCCTTTCAATAATATTTTTTCAGACTCTTCACCCTAGACCAAGACCAGACCTTCCCTCCACACCAAGTCAGCCTCCCAGAATTTCGACCTCTTTCCACAAACTTATGGCAACTGGAAGCTTTCGGCAATAGTAAAACTTTGAAGACTTCGATCTCCCAATCCAGGACACGAAACAGAGAGAGAGAGAGACACCAAAATTTCGATTTTCCTTGTCTCCTTAGACTTCTCCAAACTATCATTTACTTCAGCTTCCCGGCAATAGAGTTCGCACCTTTTCCCAACTATAAGAGAACTTCGCACTTTTGCCCAACTACAAGAGATTTTCACACTTCTTCCTAGCTACAAGACAATTCGAACTTGTGTAAGACAATGATGCACCAATGAATTCGATGAGCTTCCTTTTATAGGCTTCTTGTGGGGTCAAATAGGTTCCTTAGGACGACTTGATCTTCTTCTAGGCCGACATGGTGTGGAGGTTACATAATTCATATTTGACTCAATACTTAACCTTTTTACATGATTCAAATGCCCAAGAATGGTCACTTTAAATGTACAATGACTCTATAGATTCAGAATAAATCCTAGAAGTCCACAATGGGGAGTTTGACCTAAAACAAGGTGACCCACGCATGAAACCCATGCTTTAATAAGTCAAAATAATAATAATAATAATAATTTTCTGTATTCTTTTGACAAGTACATTACATGATGATTCAAGTACATTATTGAAGACCGAACATAGTTACATTTTCCAACACTCCCTCTTAACTAGGGAGGTATTCATAATGTACAAATACAATAGAAGATCTCAAACTATATGAACCATGAAGAACTTTAAGCACCACAATGCCATGGACTAGTGATCCAGACTTAAACAGGAATGCAACAAATTACAGAGATAATGATAAACATAGATATGCAGCAGAAATAATACTTCATTTCATTAATGTAAAATACTGAAATATGCTTACAAACAGTAATGGAAATAAACCAGCTAGGGCGATGGTAGCTTATCTCTGAGAAGAGATGTGGTGGCTACATGCCTCTGGACTGTGTTACAATGAGGCTCGAAGGCCTATTTATTGTTGAGAAACAATGGAAACCCCTTAACATTCCAAAACCTAACCCTAGAAGATGAAACGCCAAACTGTGGGCCC
>APFE030677310.1:0-15600 GCA_000404065.3 Pinus taeda
ATATATCAAAATTTAAGAGATATCTATCTTATTTTTGAATCTATCAAATTGTAAAGCATTCCCCCAAAAAAATTACCAATAAATAAACACAGTACTAGTAAAGGCTTCCTCTAACTAAGCCGAGGAATTGCTAGGACGGCCAAAGTGGGTGTAACTCGGGCAAAAAAATTTCAAAAAATCTTGTAGAGGCAGTGTTTAAATCATGTTTTTGATGGTGGAAATGGATTCAGCACCATCAAAAATGTCTAGGACACTTAAAATTTTGAAGTTTAACAACTATAACTTTGATTTACAAAAATCTTTGCCGGATTTTCTCTAAATATAAACGAAATTTCCATAACTTTTTAGGTAATTCCTCCTATTAATTAAACTACAACATATTAACTTCCCATATGCTGGAACCAAATGGAATACAACATATTAACTTCCCATATGCTGGAACCAAATAAAATATAAAACGTTGCAGAGGCAGAATCTATAACCAAGTGACTCCTAGATTGCTCTGAATGGACAACGCCACTTACTTGATTTGGCTCGCTAAAGGACATGCACTGTACCACTTGCCCACCGTCCTCTGACGTATTTTCTGCGTTCTTCACCCCAGCTCGGAGATATTGATATATGAATTTTAAATGATGTATAAAAAATTAATTAACTAGCATTTGCACCACTAGATGTTGCAAAGAAAACGCCGTAAGGCATAAAGTGCGGAAATCCATTCTGTATAGTCTCTAGAGAAATCACAACGTTTCCATGAAGAGTTTCAATGATTGGTAGAAAAAATAAACATCAAACCACACAAAAAGAGTCTTAGTCCAGGGACGATGTGGGTACACTATTTCAAATTTTATGTGTTAGATGCGACACTAAAAGAGTCATAGGCGAGGAAAGATGCAGATATATTCCCAATAAACATTATTTCAGAGTGATATACTCCCAATAAACACTATTTCAGAATTTCTTGCGTTTGATGCGACAATACATTCGATTTCTTTGAAGGTTTTCTATGTTATGTGACCTACTGAAGATAACAATTGAAAGGAATGGTCAGTAGGAGCTTTCTTTCCACCCTCTGACCTCCTCCGTTGCTGCTTCCTCACAACAATATTCTTCTTCCTGCAATTTCCAATCACCATAATATGAAAAAACATATTTAAGTTCATAGGATTGAAGTAATTTGATGGGAATTTATATGAAAAAACACAATTACATGTTAGGGTTATGGAATCAAAATTAATTTGATAATAAATTGTAGGAATATTTTAGAATTTGATATCTTGAACAGAACCAGTCAATTGCAATCCGTGTCAAACAACCCCATTATTTAAGGAGCTTCTGAACTACTAATTTTCTTACCTCATGGGATAAAGAATAGTTGCTCAGACGGCATGTCCCCACATTGACAGCTAATAATCGACATAAATTAAGAATACGGTCTGTGGAAATTCCCTATTTCCATAAAAAAAACATATATTAAAATCTACTATCGAACCAAACATAACTATCCATAGGTCTGGATGCCGCAAGATTGGATTATATTCATCATAATTCTTGAAGCTAGATCGAACATCTATGACAAGACTTATGTTACCACCTACTGTCATAAGCACTGGACAATATTTTTTATGAGATAGCGTACCTTTAAAATAACTTGAGAATCATCTGGAGTGTTCGTGATGTCTAGCACAGTAGGCAGCACAGCAAGCAACAAACGATACCATATAGTCATTGGTTGCACCATAACAATTTCTTGTTTTTAAAAGCAAATGGAGACCTCATATTTGTATTGGTATAAAAGTACTAAGATCAGATGAACTTGTGAATAGCCAAGAAGCTACCCACAGCTGGTCTTTTCCTTTTCAACCAATTAATCACATCGAGATTAGAGAGAACAACCACTAAAACGCAATGACAGGGCATCCGAGAGTAACCACAACACGGCCCATGTGATGCCACAGCCAAAATAATTGGAAAAATGATACAGAGTATTTCTTGAAAAAAGATACGAAGTATTTCTTGAAGATGTAAATCATAATATGACTCATCACAAATAACCATTTGAATCGACCCAAAGTCATATTTCGTTTGCTATTTTTAACATCCCTTCAAATATAAAATAAAAAACCTTACCCTTCGGTGGCCTACTCTGCATCGAGATTCCACACTGTAGGATCTGTTACTAGCTTTCCCTAAATTATTTAAATTTTTCCAGCCAAAATCATCCGTTGAAAAAGAAATGAAATGCTTTTTGTGAACACCGAAAGCATTCTCTTTGATAAAACTGTCATCTCAGAAGTAGCAGTTGAATTCTCTGAATAAGGAGAATCCCAAATATCTGTGTAAGGAGAATCCCTCATGAAAATGCAAGGAATTCAGGTTATGAATTATATATTAAATCTTTAAATTAAAAACTAAATATAAAAAATCTTATTATAAATATTTTTTTCAGGAGAAAAAAAGCATGATATATTATATTGAGTCAATTATAATATATTTAATCATTTTAATATTCCAAGATACTGACATAAAACAAAATATGTTCCCAAACTATTAACATGAGACAAAATGTTTCCAGTGAAACAAAATCTGAGCCTAACAAAACCAAAAATGAAACTGTACCAATACAAAATCTTAAAAATAAATAAATGAAACCGTACAAGAGAGTTAACAACTAAATCTTAACATGAAAGAAATGAAACTGTACCAGATGGATTGCAACAGTGCATAAATAAAACAGTACCAGAGAGATTGCAACAATGCATAAATAAAATAGTACCAGAGAGATTGCAACACTGCAGAAATAAAATTTGTTAATGGTATCAATCACTATTTCTCAATCTCAATAAATCATTTATGCTTTCTTTTCGTCCCTGATGAGGGATGATGATGAGTGAAGTGCCAGAAAAGTTGTTTACTGTTTCAGTGATTTTTCCATTCTTTTTGTTTACTAATTGAGCAATGTTTGATATTGTGCGAGCCTTTATCACTATTGAGGGAAATACCACATTCACTAGGCATTAAAACAACCTCTCTGTTGTCTTTCTAAGGCTGTGAAAATGGAAGCTATTGTTATTAGTTTGGGTATGGAAGTCTTTCATTAAATATTTGGATAGATTTCATTGTCAAAGAGAACCAAGACTCTTATGCTTTGGAGACAGTGTGCATTCTATGAGGCAGCGCAGTAGCAGGAACTTTGGGTATAAAATCTTTTGGGAGATGGTAATATGGTATTCTTCAGGACCTGGTTTGGGTAAACTAAGAAATTGGTACATATCTTCTCTGTAAAAATTGTAAAACAGATTTGAGATTTTAAGAATGCATATGGATGAATATCTTTTCCAATGTGTGTAAAATGTGCTGAAATTCATTCAAATCTAAAAGATTAGGTTTAGAAGTTTTGTGTAAGGAAGTCACTTTCTGGAATTCAGTAAATGGTTACTGGGCAAAGTTGTTGATTAAATCTTCCATGTCCGAAAATAATGAAAGCAGAGGCATTAGATTCATGACTTCAGATGCCTTGGATAATCACATGGCTCAAAGAAGGGACTACGGATCAGATACGTTTTTGAATACAACATTGCCACCTCAATAGTACCAAGGTTCACAGAAGTATTAGTCAACCTTATACTACCCGGCTGGTTCGTGGATGGTCCTCTGGCTTTTTGGTACAAAGAAGGGCAATCAGAGAATATGTTGTGGCGAGTTAAGGAAGTGGGTTCTACTGCCAATGAGTTTCTAACCAGAGCTTTGGTCAATTCTGATACCGGTAAAAGCCATGTTTGCCAAGTACTAATCTTACGAGGTGTGGTTCAACACCTTAAAAAACTTTTCCTCTATAGTCATTTGTGTCAATTGATTTGCTCTATTATTTGTGTTGTGATTGATTCTTCTGAAGGAGGCGGTGGCAAATGGGTTTTACGCTATACACTCCAAGGCAACCTCTAAACCAGTGTTGTGATAATTGACAGTCATTAGTTAGTATTGGTTTGTACCTTACTCAATGGGAAGAATGACATACCTCTGGGGCAGTGATGCAAAGGAGTTTAGGCCTAAGATATGGAATGAGAATGGAGTTTCTAAGTCCCTGTCACCATTCAAATTCGCTGCATTTCAGGTAAGTGCCCTCACCCTGATGCTTAATCTTTTGAAAAATTACCTATGATAATTTCTTGAAATAGATAAGGTCTCTTGCTTGACTTACATGCTCAGCCTCGCATTTGTTTTGGGAAGGACTTTGCATACATGCAAATGAAGATTTTTGCTGTTGTGCTTGTACGTTTCTTCAAATTTGAAGGTGTTGAAGGTAAGGAAATGAAATATCGCCCCTCACTGACCCCTCACTGACACATAACTTAACAAAGTGCTTCAAAAAAAACATTTGCAGATGAACTCCACCACATTTTAACCGAGTCTAAGTTATAGCTATTCCAACAAAATCACTCGGTCTTGCACCCAACCTCATAATTTTGAAACCCATGCCATATGGGTGGAACAAACCACAGCAAGAATGTAACACTAGTAGATAGGTTAACACACAGTCTGCCTCACTAGTATACCAATGACCCGTTGGCACTTGGTTGTATTATAAACCAATATGCAATGTTACAAAACTCATCGAGTTTGACTCAGACACACAAGTAAAACTCGGATCCACAGAAAACCAACTGAACTGACACGCTGGTGAGCAAGAATCAATGACCATGAATCTGACATCCTAGCAGTGAATCTGAAACACAAATGCTTGCATGTCAACCAAGTTTTTCCCTTGTCTGACTTTTTCCCAAATTAAACAATAGTTTTTTATTTCTGTGTTATCAAAGTTCCTGCAGAGTCCGAATCAAACTCTTACTCTGATTTTTCACCAAGCTGAGCTTTGAAGCACTGCCCATATTTTCTCGAGTATAGATAAGAAGCCCTGGTTGTGAGAAGAGAGTAAATGTGCTAAGAGATCCAGGGAAAATTTTGCAGCTACTCTCCAACCACCCGAGGTCTTCTCGAATGCGATTGCTCCTACAAGAAACATGAATAAAATCCTTCTTAAATAAACGTTGCAGAGGCAGAATCTATAACCAAGTGACTCCTAGATTTCTCTGAGTGGACAATACCACTTACTCGATTTGGCTCGCTAAAGGACATGCACTGTACCACCTGCCCACCGTCCTCTGACATACTTTCCGCGTTCTTCACCCCAGCTCGAAGATATTGATATATAAATTTTAAATGATGTATAAAAAATTAATTAATTATTTTAATAATGTTTCGCTTTTAATTTAATATGATATAATTCGACATATATATTATTTAGAATGAGTAATAGTGTAATATTTTGTTTATAATTTATTATTTTTTGTTTATAACGCTTACTCTTTATTGTTAATGCATTTTTTGGTGAAAAAACATATGAATTCGAAATTTTATGGGAAAAATCTAACTATACTGAAGGTCTGAGTGGTCCATTTTTCAATGTAAAATTAAATTTATATTTTATTTTTTATTAGAAATAAAATATTATAAATTGATTTGGTAAAAATAACTATTATAAAATATATTTATAATAATTGAAATATACATTCTCATACCCTTAATACTTAAAAATTTAATATAAACTTAAAATGTTTGCATTTGATCGATTTTACAAAAATCAAAGGATTGAAAAACATAATATTAAACTAACAATACATATGAGTTTATATCATTTTATGTGGACTTCAAGAAAGATGGACCAAGTTAATCTCCCCTAGTGAAGTTTAAGGGGTAATTGTTAGGAGTGTTAGCATATAATTGACTTGGTGATAGAGCCAATTAACGTTTTTATGTGGACTTCAACAAAATGTACCAAGTTAATCCACCCAAATGAAGTTCAACGGGTAGTTAGTTATTACTTCTAGAGCCACTATGGTACAGATGTCAATTAACTCGGTCAAAATAAAATAAAATAAAATAAAAATAACTCTATTTTAAAGTAAAAAATTTATGTGAACTTCAACAAAGATGAACCATGTTAATCTCCCTTAATGAAGTTCAAAGGGGTAATTGTTAGGAGTATTAACTTACAATTGACTTGGTGATAGAATAAATCAATCTCCTAGAAAAGAGGGGATATAGTTATTAGTTTTCAAAGGGGTAATTGTTAGGAGGATTAACTTACAATTGACTTGGTGATAGAGTAAATCAATCTCCTAGAAAAGAGGGGATATAGTTATTAGTTACCTATGTATTACCTAGGCGTTAACGCTTTTATGTGGACATAAATAAAGATGGACCAAGTTAATCCCCCAAATGAAGTTCAAGGGGGTAGGAAGCACTATGGTAGAGATGTTGTAATGTTATGTCGTAGACATTAATTTGGTCAAAATAAAATAAATTAAAAATTAACTCTGTTAAAATAAAAATGTTATCATATTTTCTTTATTTTATTAATTTTTGATCGGAAGTGGAGGTGAACATGATTTGGTCAAGTCACTGTTGGTTTGCGATCTTCAGGTTTATGAAAACTCATGGTATTGACCCGTGGTATTCACGTGGAATACATGCTATTTAAGGAGAGGAATTAGCTGGAATTAAACCAGCTTACTATCTAAGGAGAGGAATTAGCTAGAATTAAACCATCTTACTATTTAAGGAGAGGAATTAGCTGGAATTAAACCAGCTTAGATCCATCTTAACTCGAAATCTACTAAGCCCCAAGAATGATCAATTCTTTTTGCATATCTTTAGTAAATCTAGAGTTAAGCTAGATCTAAGTTTTGCTCATAATATTTTCCTTATGTAATATAGACTATTAAAATAACTCTCTAACACAGAGGAATAAATATGTTCTCAGTATATGTTTTTCACTGTAATTTTCCCAATATTATTTGTGTTGCTATCATATCTTAATGTCTCTCTCATGGAGTGAACTTGCTCGTATCTGATTTATCTCTTTATCTCTTTTAATAATGGGGGAGGGATCAGAGCCATAGTCCGTTTAACTTGCTCGTATCTGATTTATCTCTTTATCTCTTTTAATAACTGGGGAGGATCAGAGCCATAGTCCTTTTAAGTAGTATTTAGTATCACATTAATGTTAGTCCTTTTAAGTAGTATTTAGTATCACATTAATGTTCCCGGCCAACTCAAAATGTGGATAAAAGAATAAAAGTTTCACCCCATAATGAGAATGGAAGTCACAAGTTTGACATGACATTTTTCCAATTTTTCAACTTGGCCAAGTTCGACAGGCCAGAGATATTGTCTTGTCTCTTGTTGATCATGTATTCCTCAGGGAAATTTCACAATGAGTAGGATTAGCGTAAGAAGACTATAAATGCGAGGATGTTTCACTTTCTGTTCTGGTAATCACGGATTACTTAAGGTTTCTCATCTATTCCGTTAATGTCAAAGATTAGAATATTTGTTCTCAGTACCTATTAATCTGTACCCATTGATCTGGATGCTGTTGATATGAATTGGAGAGCAAGAAACCTTTTTATATGAATTGGAGAGCAAGAAACCTTTTTATATGAATTGGAGAGCAAGAAACCCTATTTATATGAATTGGAGTGTATATATATATATATGTAGGCTGATAGATATCTGGGCACAAATCAAGTGAGAGCAAGAAACCTTTTTATATGAATTGGAGAGCAAGGAACATTTTTATATGAATTGGAGTGTATATATATATGTGTAGGCTGATAGATATCTGGGCACAAATCAAGTGAGAGCATCCTTTTAGTGAAAGGATTGGAACTACAATTATGGCTGGAGACAAGCTGAAGATCAACCAAGGATTGCAGAAAATTAAGAAAAGGCTGTTGGAGTGACGAGTGTTCACCGACAGCCTTCCATTATTCACTTTTGCCAGGACGAGAGGTTTATTATAGTTGAAAGTAAAGACTTCAAGCAGGTAGTCCAAAAGCTCACAGGCCAGGATGACAATGACAAGCCCAACAGAAGGAACTGCAAAGAGACATCAGTTACGAAGAAGGCAAAAAATGTTTCGGATCTTTCAATTGTTACTGCAGATCCACCCGCACCAAATGAAGTCTCCTCGGCACTGCCGTCAACTTTAGTTGATTCCTTGCCAGGAGCCCAGCCCACCATTTCAAGAGACGAGTATTTCAAGAGGCAATCTGTTTGATTTTCTGATGGAATATACAAATGATTTCTATCCTGATTTCTTTCCACTGTCAAGGCCAACCCGTACAGATAATCTGTTTGATTATCTGGAATATACAAATGATTTCTTTCCACCCCGTACACATGATTTCCTTTTAAAAAACCTGTTTGAAGATCAGCGTTCCTTGTGATTTCATGGTATTAGATAGTCCGCCGAAGCTTTGTAGAGCATTATTAGTGTGATGTCGCTCTTGCTCTTGTCTGTTTTTGTACTGATGCATATCTCACGCATGCACGTCAGTGAGGTTTACTAATGGAACTATTTTTGGACTGATTCCATTGGACATGATAATCTCCTTGATGTTCTGGTGAACTATCTAATACCATGAAATCACAAGGAACGCTAATCTTCAAACAGGTTTTTAAAAAGGAAATCATGTGTACGGGGTGGAAAGAAATCATTTGTATATTCCATCAGATAATCAAACGGATTATCTGTACGGTTTGGCCTTGACAGTGGAAAGAAATCAGGATAGAAATCATTTGTATATTCCATCAGAAAATCAAACAGATTGTCTATTGAGATACTCGTCTCTTGAAATGGTGGGCTGGGCTCCTGGCAAGGAATCAACTAAAGTTGACGGCAGTGCCGAGGAGACTTCATTTGGTGCGGGTGGATCTGCAGTAACAATTGAAAGATCCGAAACATTTTTTGCCTTCTTCGTAACTGATGTCTCTTTGCAGTTCTTTCTGTTGGGCTTGTCATTGTCATCCTGGCCTGTGAGCTTTTGGACTACCTGCTTGAAGTCTTTACTTTCAACTATAATAAACCTCTCGTCCTGGCAGAAGTGAAAAATGGAAGGCTGTCGGTGAACACTCGTCACTCCAACAGTCTTCTTAATTTTCTGCAATCCTTGGTTGATCTTCAGCTTGTCTCCAGCCATAATTGTAGTTCCAATCCTTTCACTAAAAGGATGCTCTCACTTGATTTGTGCCCAGATATCTATCAGCCTACACATATTTATATACACTCCAATTCATATAAAAAGGTTTCTTGCTCTCCAATTCATATAAAAAGGTTTCTTGCTCTCAATATTATCATCTCTAAACACTTCTAACGCCACCGCCACTGCCAACTGTTGGCAAGAGATTAAATTCTTTACCGTTGACAAATGGAAAGTCAATTTTTTTTATAGAATTTCTCCATCATAGTAATCCTTAAATGAATTTTAAAATAATTCAAAATATATAATTTACAACGTGTTGTACTATATTGTGCTTAGTTGGATGAAATACCGAAAAACTGTGTAATACACACCATTCCAAAACCTTATCCATGGGAACGTTCTGCCAACGCTACGAAAATTAGTTCATCACTACGTTTCAACCAGCCAGCACAGTAAAAGAAAAGCCATAGAATATCGCATGCATACGTCAATAGTTATGCCAACCTGCGGAAAGATTCAATTGAAACAAGTATGGGTGAGAAATCCATTTGACACAGAAAACACAGTAATTGGTATCATTTATGAGGCACGTCTGACTATAGAAAACTTTTGAAACTGTGAAATACGCCATTGGGAAGCTGAACAAAATGCCTGATGTTTATGAGGAAAGACTTTAGCAGAGCAACTACGTAGCAGGTGATTTTTTTAGTTTGGCAGATGTACAGCATATGCCATGGACACACTACCTCGTAACCGTTTGCAATAAGGGTGACCTACTCTCGTCGTCAAGGCATGTGAGCATATGGTGGGAAGACATCTCCTCTAGCTTGGCGACATGTGAGCATATGGTGGGAAGACATCTCGCATGGAAGAAAGTTGTAGAAAACATGCCCTATCATTGGTTTAAGGGAAGAAGATCAATTAAAGGGAATTTTTTCTTCCCTTAGACCACTGATAGGAAATTTTTTCAACAACTTTCTTCCATGCAGGGCGAGAAGAGATGTCTTCCCACCATCTCCTCACATGCCTTCGCGACGAGAGTAGGTCAGCCTTATTGCAAACGGTCACGAGGTAGTGTGTCCATGGCAGATGCTGTAGATTTGCCAAACTAAAAAAATCCCCCGCTAGGTGCTTGCTCTTAGAAAGCCAGCAATTTGTTCAGCTTCCCAATGAATTATTTCACAGTGGCCTCATCCGAGACCAAAAATGAAACTGGCATACATCCTGGTTTGTTAGAACATTAGTCACGAATGCGGCAAACGGCGCCGCACACTGTTCCCATGTCATCAAGTTTAATGTGAGTCTGCAGGAGTTGGCAAGACACGTTCAAGTAGGCGGAGATCATTATTGATTCTCCTGTATGTATCTGTAAATAATGATATTTAGTAGTGAAATAATAAGCTCTTGTGAAGAGTCTTCTGTCCTGGTATCGGAGCTCAAGTGAGCTGCTTGGAGGAGGCCGAGGACGTGAGTGGCAGTGGCGAGGTCCCGTGCTTGTGCAATTTGTATAAGCCTGGGTTGTGCGGGCTCAGTGGTGTCAAGAGTCGGAGTCTGCGTGAAAGAGTGATAGAGCGAAGAACATTTACGAGACTTGTGATCTATTATTAGGAGCGTTGATATCCTTTCGTCTAGTTGTGGAAACGTGCTGCCAACCCTTTTGAGCCACACATGTGGAGGAGGCGCAGTGTTGTTGGAACGTGAAGCTGTGGGTGCATTCTACAACTGAATGAGGTCTGGCTTATGGGCGTAGTGAGCCTTTTGTTGGGTCGCGTTCGACTGAGTGCCCACTGAGCTGAAGCTTGTGGATGAAGGCACCGATATATTGCATCCCCTGTGAGTGTAGCAGTTACAATGGAGTGTTGTGAGACGTGAAGGCCTGGTCTAGTCGTGACTGTGTGAAATTGTTGAGCAGCGTTGAGTTTTCCGAGGGGAAGATTGGTGTGGCTTGTCCCTGCGTAGTGGGTGACCGGTTTACCTTTGGTTCAGTCGTTCCAAATCTGCTTAGGGGCCTGCCTGCGTTTGAGGAGGTGCTGTCATCTATGAGAACTCACCGGGTGGACTGGTGCTTTGTTAATAAGTCAACATGAAGAAAAATATTTTGTTTTGTGCTTCTCACCATTGCTTTGTGAACTATACTTAAATCTTTTGAATGAACGTGAGTCTGCGTTGTGTGAAGATGTGTGGAGTAGTCGCTGCGTGGCAGGGTGTATATCGCAGAGTGGCGTGGGTTAAAGAGCCAGCCACCACTGTGTGAAGTAAAATTTGTGTAAAGCCCTCGTAGAGCCGATGTGGAAGGGCGATGTTATGTCTAGAGCAGTGTAGAGAGTTGGCTAGTGGTCGTGGCGTAGGCCGGGCACCCAAGTGGAAAAAGGCTGGATCCGAGGTTAAAGGTCGAAAGACCTTTGGAGTTACAAATTAAAAAGTGAAACTCTTGTAGTTTGAAGTTGAGTGCTTATGTTGAAGGGCAAAGGAAGAAAGGAGTAAAGTCTGTAGTAGCCTTCCCTCAAGATGAATGGGGATACTTCAATCTTTTTATTGTGACATTTCTTATATCCTTCCTTGTGGCCTTTCTGCAAATAATGTCCTCCAAAGTAATTTTGATGAATGTATTCCACTTATTCTAACAAGAATGATATTCAAGCTACCTTTTTCTAGCATTACCACGTTGAGAAATCAACATGAAAATGATTAGGGTTGATTTCACTCTGACTTAATAATTTCTTATGATTATGTGTTTCTTTATTATTATTTTTATTATGGTAGGATAATAAAAAAATTAGAAAAACCATAAATAATGAATATAAAAACAATACAATGAACATAAGAGATATATTGCAATCTAAGGAAAATTCCCTTTAAGGAAATAACCCAAAAAATATTCTCATCTTATGGAATTAGATCATAGTGAGAATTCCAAAAACCAACCATCAACACCAATAATTCCGACAAGATCTAAGACAACCCTCTTTTAAATATCTTGCAATAAGTTAAAGTCAATTTGTATGAGTAATATTCCAAACTCTCTAAATTAAGTTAAAGTCAATTTGTATGAGTAATATTCCAAACTCTCTAAATTAGGTCAAATCTTATATTCTCTGCCCCCAACAATAGAACTTCAAACCTACAATAACTTCAGGATTTATTTACCTCTACACTAACTCTAAAAAATCCCAGGTGTGAGATAAATATGGTAGAAAATTAAACTTTAGACTCACACACTTTTTCTCTCTTTTCTTCCTTAAATCTTCACTCTTCCTTCCAGGTTTCTTTACTTGTATCCACGTGTAAGTTAAATACAGTAGAAAAATAAACTTTAGACTCACACACACACTCTTTCTTTTACGAGTGATTTAATTAATCACAAAGAAATTTGAATATGAAACAGACAAAATTTTGGAAGTGTTATTAATAATTCTCAACATTTTCTACATTTTCTTTTGTTCTTGTTGTTGAAGTAGTTTTAAAATATCAACTATTTCTATTTTTTCTCGATATATCTTACTCTCACTTGCCTCACTTTCCATTGTGTCATGAGGATGTTGAGGAAGTCAAGTTCTATTTATAGGCCCCTGAATTTCTAAATGGGGATTTACTTCACTTAATCCTAATTGAAGTGGTAATTAATGGATACAATCCCATCATATGTGTTATGTGACAAATAATATTCCCTTATGATCAAATCAAAACACTACACCTAATATTCTAAGTAATGAAACTAAAATATTCACGTTGGCATACTCTTACCTGTCTCACTTTCCAAGGTCTCATGAGCATGTATAGGGATCAACATGTATCATCAAAACCAATAATTCTTGATGTAGGGACAACAACTCCATATTCTACAAGTTCAATTTCAAGTGACAAATGAAATACAACTTTGGAAACATTGAGAAGAAAAAAATTAAAAGTTTGAGATATCTTTATGAGAAGAATTAATGTTAAAGTAGTATAGGTTTGAATTCTCTTTCTACTTTATATTCATATGTAAGTGTTCTACTTAACTTTGAATATGTAGATAAGGAGGAAAAATGGATAGCACACTGGATTAAGAAATAGATATTATAGAATAGAATGATACATGAGAATCAATGAGTCTTCAACAGGGTCAAAAAGTCATAGATGTAAATTTGGTCTATAAGACCAAAACAAATGCAGAAGGAATGATGGAAACACATAAATCAAGGCATGTTTTTAAGGGATACAAACAATATCCTAGAATAGATTACGTTGAGGTGCTTTCTCTAGCTGCAAAAAATGGAGTCCATGAGGACAATTTTAGCAATAATTTCCCAACATGAGTGGAGAGTATATCAAATGGATATGAAATAATCCTTCTTGAATCGAGAATTGAAAGAGAAAATGTATGGAGAGAAGCCACCTAGTTATGAGGTTCGTAGGTAAGAAAAGAAAGTGTACAGACTAAGGAAATCTCTTTACAGGTTGAAGGAAGTGCCATGACCACGTATAGTAGAATAGAGTTATAGTTGTTGAACAATTCCTTTAACAAAAGTGATGGTGAGCCTACCCTCCACATCAAATGAAGTGATCATAGTATTTTAATTTTTTTTATACGTATATTATATATTTTTCACTTGGAGTGATGATCTCCATATTGTTAATTTCAAAGAGTTCATGAAAAATGGGTTTAATGAGAGATTTGGGGTTCAGGTATTTTTTACGCATAAAGGTGAAAAAAATTGAACATGGCACTATTATTTATCAAACAAGGTGTGAAACATACATATTAAGGAGGTTTCAAAAGAAAAAAAACAAGCCTTATCCACCAAAAATAGCCATGGGTTTGACATTAAGTAAAAAATATTCTAGCAAAAATGTAGATCCAACGACATAAAAAAGGTTGGTTGGAAGTTTTATGCATTTAAGTCCAACTAGATATGATATAATGTATGTATTAACTTCAGTCTCTAGATTTATGGACAATCCAAAGCATGCACACTGGTTAAAAACTAAAAGAATGCTAAGGAATTTTAATGTAACTAATGGATATGACATCTTGTATACCACCACAAATAAATTTAGGATGGTTATATATATAGACCATGACAACGAAAGAATTATAGATGATATAAATAACACATCAAGCTATGTTTTTCATTTGGTTTTGGGGTTCATTTAATGCACTTATACGAAATCTCTTATTATTTCTCTTTCTACAACTTAAGTTGAATATGGAGTTGCAACAGTTGTAGCTTCTTTGGAAATTTGGATATGAAGGATGGTGAAAGGTTTGAGGCATGAACAAGAAGAAACGACAAAGATATATTTGTGACAACATATCTACAATTACTTTATCAAAAAACTTACTTTCACAAAAGAGGTTAACATATTAAAAAAAGATAGCATTTGATTAGAGAGTTGATCAAGGGTGGAGAGATTATTTTGTAACATTTCAAGAATCAAGAACACTATGTAGACAGCTCCTCAAAATTACTGGGAAACAAAATTTTCATACATCTAAGAGATAGTTTCGAAATCATGAATATTGGTAGTTTTGATCTAGGGGGGTGATGGAAATGAACCAAACTATTGAGTTCACCCATCATATCTCTGCCAAAATTTGCGTACCATAAAATATCTTGTCACAGATATAATTTCTAGGATGAAATGGTGGATAATAAATTGAAGTTCACTAGCGTAATACTCCTTTAAAAAATGGGCATGTACAAAACCCAATGAAACTCATTTCCCTTCCACATTTTGTATTTTTCTATGTGTAAAATTGCTGATAAATATAGGGCATAAGGAGTTAAAATATTTCTCTTATTGATAATTTCTTGTGATATACTTTTACTTCTTAGCTTATAGTCTTCTATTCATTATATTATTATCTTATTCTTTTCATCAAGACAGTTACCAATATGCACAATAAAAGATAAGAGACATAGTATCTAGGCTTGTCAAACAAGGCCAAAACCTTTCACATCTTGAGAGAAAAACCTAATTAAAATTATTCTTATAGTCTTCAATTGATGAATACAAAGACCATGAAAAGACCCTTGACTCTAGTATCCTCCCAAGAAACTTGTCTCTATGTTTTCACTCACTTCCTATAGAAAAATCTTGGTCTCTATGCTTTCATTGGTATCCTCTAGAGAATCTTGATCTCAATCCCTATCTTGGTAACCCAAAGAATCTCAGTCTCTTAGGTTTACCCTATATAAAAAACCCTAGTCTCCTTAGGAAAGACCTATATTTCTTCTCTTTGGCCTCCTTCTATGAGATTCAGTACCCAATCACAAGTTCCCTTAATTCAACAATAACTTCTGTTTCGATCTTCTATTGATGCCTTTTGTCCTTATTCTTTTGTACCAAAAACAAGTACATGAGAAGAATCCTTAAAGAATTTAAAGAATTTAAGGCTCTCATGGAAAATCAGACAGAGAAGAAGATAAAGGTGCTGAGGACAGATAATGGTGGAGAGTTTTGAAGCAAGGAATTTTAGGAATTCTGTAATAATTGTAGTATATCACGGCAAAATACTACTCCATATACACCTCAGCGAAATGGAGTTGCAGAAAGAATGAATAAGACG
>APFE030677320.1:0-14880 GCA_000404065.3 Pinus taeda
CCTATTATCCCTTTAAGGTATGAAAACTTTGTAGGGAATAAGTCTTGGTACTTGAGGAGTAACGCAGTGACCTTATCCACCATAGCATCATCCCAGTAGTCACATATCTTTGCAAACTTCAGCTCCGCCTTTGTCCCAATGTTTGCTTGTCGGGTTTTCAACGATGCAGTGATATTTGGATTCTTTATTTGCGGCCCCTCAACTTCGTGGTGACCTTTCGTCTCTGGGATATTAATGTTCTATGGATTGTCCTCTTCTTCTTTAGTAGTCACATTATAGCACTCTAGCACATGGTGCAGCTGGGTGGAACAATCTGGTTGAATCAAATCCAAGGGATCCTGTAGGATTTTGAAGATCGCTGCTTTGACGTCCTACAACGCTTCATCAATGAACTCGAATCCATCTTCAAAGTTGAATTTCATCAAGAATTCCTATCTCAAATTATCCCATTTGTTCGTGACATGATGAAGTTTGTTTCCAAGTACCAATTCATTGGTATCACGTCTAAAGTGTGATAGAACAAATGCACCCACTCCGATTACATTCTGATCCACAAGCATCTGTCCATTTTTCCATGTGGTCACATAGATCACTCCTTCCATTGTATTTCTCTGTCAATCGCACCTTTGGTTGACTAAACCACACCCTCATCAGTCTTCTATAGTCATGCCATCCATCGAACTTGTCTTTATGCATTTCCCACCATCTTGCAGGTGTAGCACGCCACGCCAAGTCCAAGCCTTGGAAGCGATGCTTCTCTGGAACTTCCCTTTCAAATGCATCCAAAAATTTATCAATGCCCCTTAAACCATCATAATAAGGTAGACTTCTTACCTCTAACGATACACATCACATCAATTTGGTCATCATGTTATAGTGTAGTGTAGACACTTCGTGCAATTGATTCTATCAGTGTTCCAATTCCTCTTCTGATTTTGATGTGCAGGAGCTTTCGTGGTCCCATGCAATAAATCCATCTGCTATCAAATTCACCCAATCTTTATCTCGTGTGGTTATCTTATAAATATACTCCAAATTGTCATCAATTTCCTAATTGTGGACCGGTTCATTATAGCGTTGTCCTTCTATAGGTTCCAAAGGTACTACTACACGGAGAGATTTTCTTTGAAATGACATCATCTGCTTCTTCAACTTGATCACCCCATTCATGTCGATAGCCCAGTCTATCTCGAGGAGTGTAGTGTAGGGATTGCTGTGATCCACAATCTCTATTACTTTGAAATTTGCCAATGCACTCACACCTTCAATATCGATTGTCACTCCCTAGAATCTTTCCATGGGGATAATCTTTTGTTGATTCACCATCCTCAATTGAATAGGAGACCACTGTAACGTAGGTCTCCCCATTCTCTCCAATGTTTGTTTCGGCAAAACATTCGCATCTAACCTAGGGTCAAAAATAAATTCGTCCATTTCATACTCTCCTATTTTCATGGTGAGCCTCATCTCACACCCTATTCTTGTCATGTTCTTACCAATTCTCTTGACCACATGCGGTCCCTCAGGAGAATTAATAGCACCTTTATTGATCAACTCCTATTATCCCTTTACAACCTTACTATCATGTAGTAGCTTCATACATGTCTCCAAAAAATTAGTAATCATGGAGGGGTCCATTTCTTCAGACTTCTTATCCCAACTTCTGAGGTAGAAGCCTCAATGAATATTTTCTTCAATTTCATGAAGGTTTGTTTTGCATGTTCTAGATAAAAAACGACTTCCTTCTCTAGAGCTTTGCCGACCCATTCACCTTCTTCAGTACGCTTTCTGCTATCTTCACTAGTTGTCATTCCACTTCGTAGCACAACATTAACATTGGGATCCTCTTCGCAAGGTTCAATCCTCATCATCTACAAGTTCTATGTAGGTTGCTAAGGCTGCGTCCCCTTTTTGCCCATCTTAGTTATTAATACATGGCAGTCTTTTGTCACGTGATTAAACTGAATATAGTATCGGCATGACAGGCACATCAAATTTGTACATTCTCGTGCATAGTATCCTAGCCTTCCACAATTATATCAAATAACCTGCCCCCGACCTCTCGCAGATCCTCCTTTGCCTTTGCCTCATCCTACCCCTCGTATCCTCCTCATGGCCCCCAGAGCCTTGATCCAGAGGCTGAGTTTCTATCTTTCTCTATATGCATTCAACACATGAGTGTTCTCTCCATCGTTAACTCATAACTATGAAAATTGCACTCTTCGTGACCTACAGATTTGTAGAAGTTGTAGAAGAGTTTTTGCTGTGTTTGTACAAATTTCTGCAATAAGTGGCAATTATTAGTCTCATGTTTTCTAGCTACCTGATAGATACCACACCATAGTGCAAGTGTTGTACTTGGTCGTGCTTGAGCTTTCAACCTCAGAGACATCAGTCCTCCTCCTTCAACATAATTCACAAAGATAGGGAAATGATATTTATCATGCCTCTGATTCTTACATTTCAAACACCAAACTTCTTCGTGCACCTCTGGCCGAGCAGCTCTATCCTTCTTCATAATTTGGAATTATAAGCAAAGGTTTTGCAACTCTGCATGAATCTTCTAAACTCCCAAAACAACATCTTGAACTTGTGTCTCTCGCAATCTCATCGCAATCTCTAGGGCCTTCGCCTGGGTCCTAATCTTTTGTTGTGATAAAGCAACCCTTAGATGAGGCAAGAGTGAAGCCACAAACCATTCACGATGTTGCCCATCTGTAAGATCCATGTTAGCCTCGTGGATCTTGCACTTCAATCTCTAATCCAGCTCCCACAGTGTCTCACCAGGCTTCAACATGATCTCCTTGAATACAATGATCAATTGCGCTTTAGATTTGGGCCCACTAAATTCCTTATTCAGCGAAGTTTGAATACCTGCGAGTGAAGCCATCGGTTATCATTGCAATAATAAATGTACCATGTTAGCATGTGTTCCTGTAAAGTAGTAACAAATGTTTCTTTCTTCATCTAATCATTTATAATGCTCTAGGATTCCCACACAACCTTTGGAATGAACTAAACTGGTTCAGGTTCTCATTCTCGAAACCCTTGAAAATGGGCAATTTTACTGAATTTGTCATATTGAACGGTGGTGGAGGTGGTGCCAGTGTGGGCAAAGGTGTATGTGGTTGAGGTGAAGATGGAGGTGGTGTGGGTGGATGGGGTATTTGCAAGAACCCTCGCCTTATTAACTAGACAACGCTTTGTGGAGAAGCATGTGCTGCTTCTTTGTAGTCACTTAGAGGAGGCTCAATCAATGGGCTATATTCAAGTCTTCTTCCTTTTCTATCCCTGAATAACTTTCTGCTTCACGTAACTCCAAACATCAAGGTAATTGCATAAACTTGTTTTCACACAAGAGCATTTTAATCCAAGTATTAGATCTTAAATACTTACCTCGCGGTCCTTTGAAGAAGCGTCACTCTACTTCGCTATAGGTAATCGAGGTATCAACTGTGAACTCTATCAAAAACCCTTTGAGGATACGATCAATCTAGTGATTGACAACACACACGATCTTATATTCAGAGGCTTCCAACCTTCATACCAACTCCATGGTCCAAACTATTGGATTGTCAAGCCTCCACCTTGCTTGGTCATTTTCCAATTTAGAAATACACACATATAATTCGACCAGGAAGGAACAAAAGAAACATTTCTGTATCTTTGTGTATAAATACCTGTCCAACCATTGTTCTTTCGTCAATCGCATATTCTTGTTCTCTTGCATCACGAATTCGTGGATCTTCCTATCCAGCCAATCCTCAATTTCCTTCTTAGATGGATTCCAATGATGCAACATCATACATCTCTTTATGCAGATCGCAGACCCTACAATAGAACCATTTTTTGTCTTAGTGGGCCCTGACCTTGGTTCAGAGTTAAATTTTCCAAACAAATTCGTACACTACAGGCCCTCTCGGCATCAATCTGCGGAGCGCGAACTAAGTCTCACTTGAAGCAGTATGGCGGGCTACTGGAACCAAGTTTCTACACCTAGAGATGGCTATGATGTTGTTTTATGCCCTTTATTTGCCTTCTTGCAAATCGATAAGCCCTTGATGCTTATCGATATAACTTCTGTTTACTAGCCTCTAGACCTTCATGAAGGCCTACGACTATCTTTCACGGACCCTAAACATGTGAATCAACCACTTACGTGCCTCTATAATCACTCCTAAGTCTGTTATTACCGATATTGACTTAAGTGTATGATATCTTTAACGTGCATGAATATATTCTTCACCTCAACATATATTATTACTTGTGTTCATATAACAACGTAAATCATGCATAATAGAGCATCAATGCAGTATTAAATCATAAACCAAATATTCATCATAACATAAACGCATTCATTCATAACAGAAGTAAACAGAAAAAACATAGATATTTTTGGAATAATCTCTTTATTGATATTTCATATTTTCTTACAAATGTAAAATTACCCTGTGCACTCAGCTGTAGGGGTCCATACACACAGCTGCAGACTCTACTCTAGGCCTCTACACACATAGTTGCAGAGTCTCTCTTATACTCTAAGACTCTTCACTCTTCACTTCTAATGACCCATTACATCAACTATGAACTTCACTGAACTACCTTAGACTCTCTAAGACTCTCCTTTTTATACAATCCCATGGTCTGCGGACCATGGTTAGGCATATACATGTGGACACAACTTACATAATAGAAGAGAAAATCCCTTTATGACATTTATTATCTACGCACTCCACGACCATAACTTGTTGAGAATTTACACTTTACATCACAAAACTTGGGCTCTCTGCCCCAAAACGCTAGACTTACATCACAACTCCAGGGTTCCAAACCCTAGCAATTCTCAATCTTGCACAACTTTCACAGTCATATGGTCTAATCCCTATTTCGTTTAGGCCCTTGCTAGGGTTACAAACCTTAAAAAATCACAACCCAAGGAATGGCTCAAGACCTCCTTCCAAAACTTAGGTACAGATGTCAAACTGGTTCATTTAAGAAGAGATATCTTATCAACCAGGAGTCATAATCATGGATAAAGAGTGACATCATCAACAATATTATTTAATGTTGTTGACAATTCTTTACTTATCAATATATTTTTCTTATTTATCCAAAGTACCCAAAAATTTAATGTTTTATATATTTTTAAACTAAGAGGGAAAAAAAAAGCTAATTTGCTTAAATTAATAGATTGATTTCCTTGTCTAAGTAAAAATCCTACTTTATCAAGCTACATAACATCCTACATCAAGGTATAAACTAAAACACCTATTATTTCGATAATGCATTCTAATTTGAAACACCTAATAAGATTCATTTTATAAAATCTCTCTCCTTTGGCTATCCACAACTTATGCTTTGTCTTGTTCTTTCCATATGCACAACCTAATATTTTCTTATTGAAATGCTAGAACATTTTTTAGTTCCAGAAATAAGAATAGTGAAGAATATTATTTCCTTTGGAGATTTCTCTATTGTTTTCTTGGAGAAGCAGGAGAATGTGTGTGATCTAGTCCTAGATTTTCTTTGTAGTACACTGAAAAAGGTGTATTTTCCTTCCAACTCTACAGATTGAATGGAGACGGGGGAATGCAAAACAAAGGTATTCAATTGAAAATTTTGACAATTTATATTTTAACATCCCATTTTGATAAATTTTTAACTGGATGAATTAAGATCGGTGATCGTTTTCGTTGTTTTTATGACATATTTATGCTTAGTCCAAACTTTTAATATTTTAGTTGTTCTAAGAATTGAGCACTCAGGTTTTAAAATTCTAATCATGCAATGTAGTTCTCTCCATTTTGGCCCCTCATGTGCTATTGCCTTGTGGAATTGATCATCCACCAAAGTTTGATAAGTAAAGATCCAAAGAATGAAGCATCATCCTTCACACCTGTTTCATTTGATCAACATCCAACAAAAATAGGTAAACTCATTGTCGTTGAGGAAGATGGTGATGGCGAATCTAAAATGGTGGATGGAAATTCAAATTCCGATGTGACTGAACATGGCAGCCTTTGTTTTTCCCCTCCTAAGTTGAAAAGCATAACACTTCGTAGCTTCTCAATTGTTTTTTAGGGGAAACTTCGTGACACTAAGAGGTTTGTTCATATTAATGTGAAGATTGACAGAAAGAAGCTTAAGAAAAAATGGAGTATGTCAAGGAGAAACCTAATTCTTTTTGGTTTATTTTGGGTTGACCCAAGTTCGATCTAATTGTGCAACAAAAAAACCCTCAATCACTAGCCCTTCTGACAATGACCTACAAGTAGATCGTAGTCTCAACCAAGGTGACTATGGGAGGATGCAGAACCAGGTTTTTGCAACCTTGAGGGATGTGGAGATGTGGTCTTATTATTTTTGCTTACACTTAATATTCATAAATCACTTTTCCGCATTCATTTAATCACATAAACATATCGTATAAACCCATAATCATCATTGTGTTGTAATAAATTGCTACTCTAGAACAGATGATAAAAAAACATACACATGAAGGCACCAATTTTATCGTGGTTCATTCCAATGTGGGACTACGTCCATAAGAACTATTTCTTATAATAATAATTCATGTACAACAAATAGTTCTTGACCTGCGCACTAAGCTACAGTTCATCTACGTACTCAACTGTAGACTCAAGCCTCTATGCACTCAGCTACAGAGCCTCGCCTTCTCTTACAAACCACATATCAGAATAATACAACCATTCAATCCATTGTAAGATTATCACACCATTTTATTCTTTATTATTGACCTTATATATATTAATATATCGAGGGTACATCATTACAATACCATGGTCCATATACCATGGTCTCCTTAATACAAGTAACTATTGTCTGAAAACCATTATCTTTTATAGAATTAGAAAAGGAAGGGGCTTCACCCTATCCTGAAGCCCTTATATCATGCAATATATCAAAAAATTCTCCACTACGTGGTCCACTTCGCACTCCATTTCACATTCCACTGTGCACTCCACTCCACAAAATGCAGAGTTATTACCAAGAACTAGGCCAACTTGGGTTTTACCCAACAATTCTAGATGTAGGTGCAAATGAAAACCTTGACTTGAAAATAGAGTATTTAAAACTTGTGAATTATCAAGAATGTGAGCTACATGCCTTGGAGGTTACCCATTTTGAAGAGGAATTGCATTAATAGTCTGAAATGAAATTGGAGAGTCATGAAGCTACAATTGATGCACTAGCTTTGGAAGCAAAACGCCACCTGAATCCACATTTCATGATGAAATTTAGTGAGAACAACCATCACCTAAACAAAAGTTTCCGTATAGACTCCAAATATTCTCACATTGGGTAGGATGATGGTTGATGAGCTATTTTCAAGTAATAGATAGTCAAAAGTGGAAATGATAGTTAATCTTGAAGAAAATAGAGACAAAAATGTAATTGACATTCTTATGCAAGTGGTAGAATTGGACAACAAATGCAATATAGTATTTTAAATGAGAGGTCATATGATGAGAAAGCAGTAAGTCGTGATTTTGAGGAAAGGCTAAACGGTTTTAGAAATTTTTCCTATAATGCCAAGTTTGTGAATGTTGTTACACTTGTATGCCAGCATCAGGGTCTACTCTATGTTTTTCTGATTTGGTAGTTATATAGGGAACATGACAACATGTATGAAGTTCTTCTACATTGTCTTCCCTTTTTCCTTTATTAGGCTACTCAATTGTCTTGTCCTCATGAGAATGTTGTTGATGTGATTTTATAGGATGCAGAGAATCTCAATACATTGATTTTCTCTCTTCATTATAAACAAAAGGGGTTTAGTCATCCAATAGATCCTGGAAAAATACATGGCAGTATGAAGCAGTGGACAACATTCAAAGAGTAGTTTTTGTAGCCAATGATAGTGGCATCATGGAGAAGGATGATGAATGTAATAGGAAAGAGAAATTCCAGTATAGGAACCTAATTCTTGCCTCCTCATGACGGATTCAAAAGCCCTATTTTATATCTTTCAACAAATTCATGAAATTATTTTCCCAAGGGTTGCAACAGCAACAAAGTCCAAGAAAGAATGGGACATCCTCTAGACAGCCTACCAAGGCATGGCAAAAGTCAAGACAAAAAAGCTGCAAATGTTGAGGAGAGATAAGCAAGCATGGGACATCCTCTAGACAGCCTACCAAGGCATGGCAAAAGTTAAGACAACAAAGTTGCAAATGTTGAGGAGAGATTTTGAAACAATTTTTATCAAAGAGTCTGATAATATAGACTCATTTTTTACACATGTAAGTGGGATGGTTATTCAAATCAGGTCTCATGGTGAGACACTTGAGGAAAGAAGAATAGTTGAGAAAGTTTTGAGAAATCTACCAGCAAGGTTTGAGGCCATTGTTGTGGCCATAGAAGAGACAAAGGATCTCTCATAGTTCACATTGGATGAGCTTAATGCATCGCTAATTACACATGAACATAGATTGAATAGAGCAGCAAGCACCTCATTGGAGAATGCCTTCAGGACACAAGTATCATTTGGTCAAGGTCGAGGCAGAGGAAGATCATATGCTAGAGGAAGAGGAAGAAGCCCACACAGAGGTGGAAGAAGCAGCCCTTCAAGCTCAAATGGAAGAGGCAACAATCAAAATCCACGTCAAGGCCCAAATCAAAATCAAGCACAAGCTCAGAGGTATGATAAATCTCAAGTTCAATTTCATTACTGTAAGAAGTATGGTCATTATGCAAATGAATGTAGAAAGAAGCAATATGATATTAGTAACAAACCAAGTGCAAATTTCACAAGAGAAAATCAGAACCATGATAGCATGTTTCTAGCTTGTAATGTGGCACAAGAAAAACAAAGTGATATATGGTATCTAGATTCAGGGTGTAGCAACCACATGTCAAGAAACATAGAAATGTTTTCTGATCTAGATGAAAGTGTGAAATCTGAAGTGACATTAGGGACTGATAACAAAGTCTCTGTCATGGGAAAAGGAAGATTTAATATCCTAACAAAGAAGGGGGAGAAGAAATACATTTCTGATGTTTACTTTGGCCCCGGTCTGAAACATAATCTCATGAGTGTTGGACAACTCATGCAAAAAGGCTACAATGTCTTCTTCAAAAAAGATGTGTGCACAATTTTGGATAGGCTTCCAAGCAGACAGTCGATTACAAAGGTTCAGATGACAGACAATAGAATGTTTCCCTTGAAAATAATATTAGGTTTGCAGAAAGAAGGTGCATGAGCACAACTATCTATGAACTCACAAGAAAATGAAAGAAAAGGGGCAATTGTCACACAAGTAAACTTTCAAGAATATGTAAATGATGAAAATTGGTTATGGCACTTGAGATTCGGACATCTCAACTTTGTAGGTTTGAATCTGCTGCATAGGAAGGGCATGGTGAAGGATCTACCACTCATAGAAAAACCAGACAGTGTATGTGAAGGATGTATCTTGGGCAAGCAACATAGAGAGACATCTCCAGTAGGAAAGTTAGTTAGGCCAAAGGCACCTTTGGAGGTTGTCCACTTAGATTTATGTGGACCCATGCAGACACCATCAATTGGTGGCAGTCACTATGTATTGACCTTCATAGATGACTACACAAGGAAGACATGGGCCTTTCTCCTAAAATAGAATAGTGAAGTTTTTGAGCGCTTTTGCCAATACAAGGCTCTTGTTGAAAAGAAAAGTGGACATTTCATCAAATTCCTTAGGATAGACAGAGGTGGAGAATACATCTCAAATGACTTCCTTTGATTTTGCAAGGAGCATGGAATTCATAAGCAATTTACAACAAGATATACACTGCAGCAAAATGGTGTGGCAGAAAGGAAAAATAGGACCATTATGGAGATGGCAAGGAGTATGTTTAAGGCAAAGCATTTTCCAGATGTCTATTGGGTTGAAGTTGTCGCTTGTGCAGCATATATCTTGAATAGATGTCTAACCAAAGGTGTCCAGAATATTCTTCCTGAAGAGGCATGGAGTGGAAGAAAACAAAATGTCACTCGAGATTTTTTGGATGTGTGGCTTATGCACATGTCCTAGACGAGTTGAGAAAGAAGTTGGACAACAAGGGGGAGAAATGCATATTTTTTGGATACAGTAATGAATCCAAGGGATACAAACTCTACAATCCATTAACCAAGAAGGTCATAATCAGCAGAGATGTGTAGTTCATAGAAGAGGAAGCTTGGGATGGAAGTTTAGAAAAGACAATCAATGTCAAAGAATGCATACCATATGAGGACAGAGAGGAATTAACAGAAGCAAGTAATTCCTCAGCAATGACTCCCTCTACTCCTATTCAAGCACAACAAAGTAGGCATCAAGCAACACCATCCAAAAATAATTGAACAATTTCGCATAGCCAAGCAAGTGCTTCTCCAATCACATGGCGAAGTGCGACACCAAGTGACATATCAAGTCCATCTTAAGAAAGCAGAAGAAAGCCAAAATTCATAAATTTAAATGAAATTTATGAGCAATATGAATTTGATAGTGGCGCAGGTCTGAATTCATTATTTGCATTATTTTTCCATGTAGATGACCCAATCCACTTTGAATATGTAGTCAAAGAAGAAAATGGGTTGCGGAAATGCAGGAAGAAATAGAAGCAATAGAAAGGAATGATACACGGGAGTTAGTGAGCCTTCTAAAAGGAAAACATTTTATTGGGGTAAACTGGGTCTACAAGACCAAAAGAAACATTGAGGGAAAGATTGAATGGCACAAAGCAAGGCTAGTTGTCAAAGGATACAAGCAGCAGCATGGAAGAGATTATGCAGAGATGTTCACGCCAGTCGTGCAGATGGAGACAGTGCACGCAATTGTGGCGATTTTTGTGCAACATAAATGGACAGTGTATCAAATGGATGTAAAGTCAGTATTCTTGAATGGAGTGCTGAAAGAGGAAGTGTATGTCATGCAATGGCCTAGTTATGAGATTGAAGGCCAAGAAGACAAAGTGTATCGGTTGAAGAAAGCTCTTTATGGATTGAAGCAAGCACCACACACATGGTATAATAGGATAGATGCTTACTTGTTGGATAATGGTTTCAACAAATGTGATGGTGAGCCTACACCCTACATCAACGAGACGAAAGGTAAGATTCTCATTGTCGTCTTGTATGTAGATTATTTTATCTTTACAGGTAGTGATGATTTCCTCATCGTTTATTTTAAACAAGTCATGAAGAGTGAGCTTGAAATGATTTACTTGGGATTGTTAAGATATTTTATGGGCATAGAAGTGAAGCAAACAGAAAATGGCATTTTTATCCGTCAAGAAAAGTATGTGGCAGAAATTTTGGAGAGGTTTAAAATGCAGAACACTAAGTTCGCACCAACTCCAACTATCATAGGGTTGAAGTTGAGTAAAGAATATTGCAGCAGCAATGTCAATCCGACATTATACAAAAGCATGATAGGCAGCCTAATGTATTTGTCTGCCACTAGGCCACATATAATGTATGCAGTAAGTTTGGTGTCAAGGTTCATGGAGACACCTAAGGAGACACATTGGCAAGCAGAAAAAAGGATTCTAAGGTATGTTAATGTGACAAAACAATATGGTGTTTTATACACAGCAACAAGTGATTTCAGGCTGGTTGGTTACAATGACAGTGATTGGGCAGGTAGTGTCGATGATAGAAAGAGCACGTCAGGATATGTTTTTCATTTGGGTTCTGAATGCATTTCATGGGCCTCTAAGAAGAAGCCAATAATGTCACTATCAACAGCAGAAGTTGAATATGTCGCAGCAACAGCAGCAACGTGCTTGGCAGTTTGGATGAGAAGGATGTTGAGGGATCTTTATCATGACCAAGAGGGTGCGACAACTATTTTCTGTGACAACACCTCAGCAATTGCATTGTCAAAGAACTATGTATTCCACAAAAGGACCAAGCATATTGATGCTAAATATCATTTTATTAGAGAGTTGATTAACAATGATGAAATTTTGCTGCAGCACTGTAGGTCACAGGAACATCTAGCTAATATTTTCACAAAGTCGTTAGCAGGAGAAAATTTTGTTTATCTTAGAAACTATTTGGGAATTGTCAATGGCAGTAGTTGTGATTAAGGGGGTGTGTTGGAAGTAATAATCCCAACCACCGCAATAAATAGCCCGACAGCTGTCATACATGTCAAACATTTTTGTAGCCATACATGTCAGACACTTTTGCATGTTGCGTCTCTACTTGAAGACATTTTTGCAGGTTGTGTCTCAGCGTGAAGATAGAAGGTCTGAAGTCAGACGTGAACCATTCAGAAACCCAACAAAATCATTTAAATAATTTATGTACTTAGTTAAATAGATATGGGAAAGCATTAATTCAACAACCTTGCCCACACCCCAGAAATACTTGCGTGACTCTGATCACACTCAACAACAACATCAAAATTAATTTCACTCTGTCATGAATTAAATGTAAAATTTTATGTTGAGTTAAATATGAATGTAAAACTCATTTTGATTGTAAGGGGTAGAGAGGTTACAGAGAGTAAGAGGCAAAGAAAAGAGTTCAAGTCCCTGTGGAGAAAATGGTGGAGCAATTTTTGGTGGGCGCGTGAAAACAATAGTTACTATGTTTTAGTGTGTGTTATTCCGTGTAAGTTTAAATCTCTGTAAAATTTTATTATATTTTGTAAATGAGCCGTAGTATCATGTAGATGTATCTTCATGTTTAAGAAATGAATACTAACTTTTATTGTGTTTCTCCAAACCTATATGTGAGTATTCAGTAAGTCTCTGGAATAGTTATGAGGTGCGCGAAATCCAAGTCTGGGAAATTAGTCTCGCGATGCATGAACCTTGTTTCCCCAATGTAGCTTCACGAAAGTTATAACTCTCTGCCTCTCCCCTCTCCAAAAACGAAAATTAAATTCGCCGACAATAACTATTGTTCCTCTTTCATTTATTTTTAAAAAACCTGGCCCCTTTGAATGCATATGATGCTAGGTTTTTCTCTTTTGAGGAGCCCAGACCAGTTATACACTTAGGGTTTAATTTATATTCTTTTGAGGAGCCATGACTAGTTGTTATACAACTAGGGTTTAATTTATATGCTTTTGAGGAGCCAAGACCAGTTTTTATACACTTAGGGTTTAATTTATATGTAGCTTTGACTGCTAACAAAAAAACTACTCATAACGTTGAAACAACAAAGCGGCTGCTCCAGTAGCATACAACTATTCAGGAGTAGCATACAAGTACTCAGGTTGTGCATCAGAACTCCAAAGGGAGTCAGGTCCACTCAATTGTACATACAGCTCTGCTCTCTAGCTAGAAACACTTTGATGTTGGGTGCTTCACAAATGGTTGAACACTATAGGTTCAACACTCTACTCGGTCATTACTTCCATTTCTAAACAAACTCAAATCTCCATAGAAACACACACAATTCAATAGACGATTCACTGGTCCTCAATTTTCAGCATATACAACAATCACTCCTTTATAACAATGTGTGCACTTCAATAGTAACCTCATAGAAGCTACACAGGCAGGCTCAATTTAGAGTGGCAAAGAATTTGCCTCAACAATCCTTTTTGATATGGTCATAGCTCTACTTGCTCACGAATTTCTCAATAGCCCGAAAAACTTTGGCCGCATGCACTTTTCAAAACTCTATTCAACTACAAAATTGCTCAACCTTGTTGCCTCCTTTTTATCTCTTCTAATCCTCTAACAACTTCAAATAATAATGGGCAGGCAATACTTGCGACATCCTTGGCCATCCCAATTACAAACTTACTCTCACTTCATACACCAATGTTCTACATACTAGCTCTAATTAAAAAAAAAAAAAAAATTGTGGTGGGAGGATAATTACTTCCACTATGATTGAGTAGAGGCGACTCTTTACTTTTAGATGGAAGTTGCATAAAGATTGAGTTGTTCTACGTTGATCACTTTCAACAAAAGTAGTGAAAAACGATTCTAATATGCTAAATTCCTGTGTCAATTACTATGGCTCTTCTTCAAATATTTCAATAGTAATCAAATGGCCAAAGGATTCACACAACATAATCGAGAAAAAATTTATCGCATCAAAGAAATTCACCACAAAGATATCACCTCATAAGGAGCTTCTATAATTCCAGGCATCATTACACAACGATGTTTAGCAAGCTGTTTATTTCGAGTGCTTATAGGTGGAGGTGGCCCCAAACTTTAAAGCAGTGGTATACACTGACTGTGCAATTACAATTATTTGGGCTCATATGCAGTGTTCCTTCGCACTCTCACAAAAAAATTGATAACGCTCCATACCTTAATGTGTGCCACAGTTCCATAGAACAAGCTTACGAATCACCACAATTAGCTCAAGACTTCAGTTTTATGCTCCAAGGGAGGCTACAGTCTTCACAAGTCCAAGCTCCATACTTAGACACACTCCATAATGTTTCAAATGCAGCCATGTTCTCCAACTTCTAGCAAGTTCAACATTTCATGCTATAGAATTTCTGCCACATGTAGAAAACATTAAAACTAGTTTTTCAATGTTCTGTTTAAACATAGCCAATGTAGTACACATTCAAAGCATTAATTCTAAGGCAAAAAATAATTTTGCCCACCTAACTCTGACTTACCTTTAATATGTGTCAAATAAAAAAACATGAAACTGAATACGCCGCATCAATTCGTCTCAATATGGTCGTGGCTCTGTTGGCTCACGGAAATATACAATGATGTTGGTTACAAGAACAACTAATCTCGAGGCTAACAACATGGTTGATAACCCAGACTTGTGGTCGCCAGATGATGAGTGGTCAAACACTACTTGACCCCAAAATGAAAATTGTGGCAGGGGTTAGTGTCAGTATTTGCATCCTTCCTCCAGTGATAAAAAATGCTCTTACACAAGTGATTTTAAGGTGTCAAGGT
>APFE030677322.1:0-11198 GCA_000404065.3 Pinus taeda
TAATAATATTTATATTTAGTGTTTTATTTTTAATGATGGTCCCTGCGAAATATTCTATTTCTTCAATATTCCTTTTCTTTGTTAAGCGTGATTCATAATACAATAATATTAAATTATAAATTAGATTCACTAAATACAAAATGGTAAATTCTCTATTTTTATTAAATAATATAAATTATTATAATCTTATTGATAATTAACATTAAGAAAATATTATTGATTTATTATTGTTATAAAATATTTTTAGTGTTAATGCAAAGACTTAATCCTAGTTAAAAACAACTCCGAATATATAATATTTCATATTATTATTAATTAGCGTAGCTAATTATTATAACATTTCAAGAATTAGTCTATATGTATAGAGAATATGATGCATAAAAATATTATGCACAATATTTTATATTTTGTTAATATACCATGTAATAATATACTTTCTCTAATAATTTGTAGGATTTGGTTATGCAAGATAATGATAATTGAAAGGATTGTTTCAATATGGACATGTTTAGGAATCAATTGAAGATATGTAATCATTTATAGGTTAGAGAAAATAATAAGTGATTCATGCCTCCATAGTAATGTTTGAGAACAACAAATTTTGGAGATTAGTTGGTCCATCTTAAGCATTATAATTATAGAAACAATAATATAATTTGAATTACAAAAAATTAATGTTCGTTCCAATTTTCTTGGATTTTGTAAGCTTGTCATACCTATTTAGTTATAGTGGAGTAGTCACCTTTGCTTTATCCCACAAAATCTCGTACAAAACAATGGTAAGGGTCATGTAAATTGTTTTTCTATTACATATTCAATTCAAAGTTTAACTAATTGGTACCAAATACACCCTTACCACCCTACTCTATGCTATTCTAGCCTACTCTATCCTAGCCTGCTCTTCTCTATCCTAGCCTAGCCTAACCTGCTCTACTCTACTCTAATCTACTCTGCTCTACTCTAGCCTAACCTAGCCTACTCTACTCTACTCTACTCTACTCTAGGCTACTCTAGTGTACTCTACTCTAGGCTACTCGACTCTAGCGTAGCATAGCATAGCCTAGCCTAGCCTACTCTACTCTACTCTAGCCTAGCCTACTCTACTATACTCTACTCTACTCTACTCTAGCCCACCCTACTCTACTCTAATCTAGCCTACTCTAGCATAACATATCTGATCTTAGTCTAGCCTAGCCTAGCCTACTCTACTGTACTCTACTCTAGACTACTCTACTATACTCTAGCCTAGTCTAGCCTACTCTACTCTAGCCTAGCCTAGCCTAGCCTACTCTACCCTAACCTAGCCTACTCTAGCCTATCTGATCTTAGTCTAGCCTAGCCTAGCCTACTACTCTACTCTACTTTAGCCTAGCCTGGCATACTATACTCTACTCTAGCCTAGCCTAGCCTACTCTACTCTACTCTAGCCTAGCCTACTCTACTCTACGCTAGCCTAGCCTAGCCTAGCCTACCCTAGTCTACTCTATTGTACTCTAGTCAAGCCTAGCCTAGCCTAGCCTAGATCTTAGGCTAGCCTAGCCTAGCCTACATTACATTACTCTACACTAGCCTACCCTAGCATAGCCTATCTGATCTTTGCCTAGCATACACTAGCCTAGTCTACTCTACTCTATCCTATACTAGCCTAGCCTAGCCTACTCTACTCTACTCTAGCCTAGCCTAGCCTATCCTAGCCTACTCTACTCTACTCTACTCTACTCTACTCTAGCCTAGCCTAGCTTAGCCTAGCCTACTCTACTCTACTCTACTCTACTCTACTGTACTCTACTCTACTCTATTCTACTCTACTCTACTCTAGCCTACTCTACTCTACTCTACTCTACTCTACTCTCGCCTAACCTATGCTACTCTACTCCACTCTATTGTACTCTACTCTAGTATACTCTAACCTAGCCTAGCCTAGCCTATTCTAGCCTATCTAGCCTAGCCTAGCCTAGCCTACTATTCTACTCTACTTTAGCCCAGCCTGGCCTACTCTACTCTACTCTAGCCTAGCCTAGCCTACTCTACCCTACTCTACTCTACTCTAGCCTAGCCTAGTCTAGCCTAGCATAGATCTTAGGCTAGCCTAGCCTAGCCTACTTTACCTTACCCTATTGTAGGCTATTCTAGCCTAGCCTATCTGATCTTCGCCCAGCCTACACTAGCCTAGCCTACTCTACTCTATCCTAGCTTAGCCTAGCCTAGCCTAATCTACTCTATCCTAGCCTAGCCTACTCTACTCTATTCTAGCCTAGCCTAGCCTAATCTACTCTACTCTACTCTACTTTACTCTACTCTAGCATAGCCTAGCATAGCCTAGCCTAGCCTAATCTACTCTACTCTATTCTACTCTATTCTAGCATACTCTAGCCTAGCATATCTAATCTTAGCCTAGCCTAGCCCAGTCTACTCTACTCTACTCTACTCTAGCCTAGCCTAGCCTAGCCTACTCTAGCCTAACCTAGCCTACTCTAGCCTATCTAATCTCAGCCTAGCCTAGCCCAGCCTAGCCTACTACTCTACTCTACTATAGCCTAGCCTAGCCTACTCTACTCTACTCTAGCCTAGCCTAGCCTAGCCTACTCTACTCTACTCTGCTCTACTCTACTCTAATCTACTCTACTCTACTCTAGCCTAGCCTAATCTACTCTACTTTATGTTAGCCTACCCTACCCTACCCTACCCTACTCTACGCTAGCCCAGCCTAGCCTACTTTACTCTACTGTATCCTACTCTAGGCTAGCCTATCTGATCTTTTCCTAGCCTACGCTAGCCTAGCCTACTCTACTCTATCATAACCTAGCCTACCTAGCCTACTCTACTCTACTCTAGCCTATCCTAGCCTAGCCTAGCCTACTCTATTGTACTTTACTCTAGCCTACTCTACTCTACTCTAGCCTAGCCTAGCTTAGCCTATCCTAGACTACTCTACTCTACTCTATTCTACTCTATTGTACTCTAGACTAGCCTACTCTAGCCTAGCCTATCTTATCTTTGCCTAGCCTAGCCTACCCTACTCTACTCTACTCTACTCTAACCTAGCCTAGCCTACTCTACTCTATCCTAGTCCACTCTAGCGTAACCTAGCCTACTCTAGCATGTCTTGTCTTAGCGTAGCCTAGCCTAGCCTATTACTCTACTCTACCGTACTGTACCGTACCATACCCTACTGTACCCTAATCTAGCACTCTTAAATATAAAAGTATAATTGTATTAAGAAAAAACATAGCTCAAAATCATTTGGAAATAACGAGTTATCTAAATTAATTAGTTAGAGAAATTAAACTTTTATTACATATAAATGAAAAGCATAAAATATAAATAGAATTTAGAGCCTCAACATCGCTTCAATAATTTTATAAAATTCCCTTCACTACACTAGCACTCTAAAATATAAAAGTATAATTATATGAAGTAAAAACATAGTTCAAAATCATTTGGAAATAACTAGTTATCTAAATTAAGTAGTTAGACAAATTAAAATTTTATTACATATAAATGAAAAGCATAAAATATAAATAGAATTTAGAACCTCAACATGGCTTCAATAATTTTATCAAATTCCCTTCCCTACTCTAGCACTCTAAAATATAAAAGTATAATTGTATGAAGTAAAAACGTAGTTCAAAATCATTTGGAAATAACTAGTTATTTCAATTAATTAGTTAGAGAAATTAAATTCGTATTACATATAAATGAAAAGCATAAAATATAAATAGAATTTAGACCCTCAACACTGCTTCAATAATTTTATAAAATTCCCTTTTATGTTTAACTATTCATTGTTGAATTTAAATTAAGAATATTTTCTAAATTTAAAATTTTTTATTGAGAAATATTTTTTCTATTCTGAAAATATTTTGAAATTAGATAATAAAAAATAAATTAAATTCTTTCATTCCAAACTTATGAACACAATCATGTAAGTAAAATATCTAAACACAAACCCAAAGTCATAGGTTTAAGATTAAAATGGCATTAACTCTTTGGGTTCACTCTATAAGCTTACACAAACAAGCTATTATAGTGAAAGTGTGCCACCTACTTTACATTTCCATACTCCCCAAAAAACATCAACATAGTATGTACATCAAGAGAAATTGCTTTGCATGTATGTATCGCACTCGAACATGATAAATGTGTAGTTCTGATCGCTTCAGATCAGCCCTTGCATATCACTATTTAAATTAACACAGAAAGAAACGATCGTAGAACCTATTAACATAAAATACGTTTCATAAAACTAACATAAAATAGGCTTCATTACTCATAATAAACACATAAAATACTCTCATATAAAAGTAACAAAAAGTAGTCATTATTAAAATTAAATTGTCGGAATATTCTTCTCAAAGAAAATTTGAATGAAGTGATCATCATTTAACCTAACATTGCTTTCTCCAATGAAGGGAAACTCTAGAAGCCTTAAAAGACCACAACAAACAATAGATGACTATTTTTGGTTAGTTTTATACTTTATTTTTTGAATATTGATTAGATTTGAAAAGTCCAGGATTTCAACCAGTCTGCCCCATCGAGTGCCTCAGGCCCTTGTCCTCTACGTTCGCAAGATCGCGAGTTCGAATCCCACATAGAGCTCTGAGGTCAAATTTTCAGCCATTGTGCGGGAAGATTTCTACGAGCAATTGGTCTATGAACTATGCGGTGAAGTTACAAAGGACAAGCTCTACAGATCAGATCAGATGGGCACCCAAAGGCACTGAGCTCATGGCCAATATGCGCACCTTGCTGGGCCATGAGGCATTTGTTGCATCTTCACAAAGACGTTGCAATGCTTTGTTTACAGAAGGCGAGCTCAATGGCTGACGTAGATCATTTTGGAGGTCATGGATCAAAGGCTTCGTTGTGAATATGTGGTTAAAGAGATGGAAATTGTGTTCAAGTTGGGTAACCTTTAATGACCTACCTCCAAGTTTGAAATAAGATGACATATGGCCAAGGGCATTCTCTTAAAGAGTGATTTATTTGACATATGGCCGAGGGAATTCTCTAAGAAAAAAGAGTATAGGAACCAAGTTTCAATGACATGTTCATTAACATCTTCAAGGTATTGCTAGCTATGATGTTTGCATTGCACATCAAGATAGGAAGGCTTTTGGAATGGTTGCAGGGTGCAGGAGCTAGCTATTGAACTTCTTGGTTAAAAATTAAAATGGATATGTTTTCTTTGTTAGGTTAAAATGAAATTTATATAACTAAAACGAAAATAATTTTGGACACTTCTAGACATGAGAAAATATTCCATGAAATGGACACAAGATTTGAAGAAAAGGAAATTGTTCAATGCAATTTACACAAGGATTGTTCAATGCATTTCTTGCAACAAATATTTTCGCAAATAGGGATATTGTTGAGCAATAATAGGTTTCTTTTTCTAGTGATATTATTCAACAATAACAAAATTCTCAACCAGAAATTTTCATTTTACCCCAGCAATTGACCAGCCTCTTGCATGTGCAATTGATTTGATTGGTTCCTCCGGGACCAAGTAATACAGGCTTGCGTGCATGGGCTACCTCTCCCAAGGAAACATGCAAAGGCATCCCTTACTTCAGGGATTTATTTTTGTCAACTGAGATCGCATGAAAGGATCATTTCAGAAACCTCCCACCAAGTGTTGCATTCCCTAGATTTGAGGCCTACACATCACCACCTCAATTTTATCAAAACTCATCAACTAGACACTTCAGAGCTCATTCCATACATCAGACTTGTATCTCTTACATTCCACAATGTATCTAGGAGTTTTCAGGACATTCAACTCAGTCGTCTTGGGGTAAACCCAATTTCCATGTCTTGTGTTGCATTTCTAATACTTTTTGTGTTTCACTTCGTATGAACATTTTGTGCTTGATTTCAGTAGGCACTTATTGTCATTTTGGTACATATTATCTTATAATAGCACCATTTTAATTTTCATTAATATCTCACTGTTGTCACATGCATGAAACTATTTTTCATGAATGGTCACCGATTCGGCGACTCGCTTCGCCCACATGCATGTTGTTCCATTTTCTGAATCTGTCATTCACCATTTTCATGCATGATCATTCACTCATGCTTACACTCAATATCGCCATGCATTGAAATTTACATTCGTGTTCTATTACCCGTTGGCGAGTTTGGGAAGCCTTGGCCTAGACTCTGCATCACCTAGACAACATTGCACAATCCTGAGAGGGAAGGCTTTGTCGTCCTCTCAAGAAATGCAACACAAACCCTAAAAATTGAACCCTAAACCCTAAAACCTAAGCATTTTATGATCTACTAAGAATAATTTTTTAACTTTTATTTAAGACTTTATTAAAAGAATTTACTAAGGTGTTATAAAACCTAAACCCTAAACCCTAAACTCTAAACCCCAAACACTATACCCTAAACCCTAATCATTTAATAAAATTCTAAAAAGTGTTTTGTAACCTTTTTTAAGTGTTTATTAAAAGCTGATAATAATTTTTTATAAAACCTAAACCCTATATCCTAAATCCCAAACCCCAAACCCTAAACTGTACAAACTAAACCCTAAACTGTAGGCATTTTATAACATTTTTAAGAGCATTTTGTAACTTTTATTTAAGTGTTTAATAAAAGAATTTAATAATTTTTTATAACCTTAAACCATACACCCTAAAGCCTAAACCCCAAATCGTAAACCCTAAACCCTAAACCCCAAGCGCTAAACCCTAAACCGTAAACCCTAAGAATTTTATAACAGTTTAAGAAGAATTTTGTAACTTTTATTTAAGTGTATATTAATAGAATTTACTAAAGTGTTATAAACACTAAACCCTAAACACAAAACCCTAAACCCTAAACACAAAGACATAAACCCTAAACCCCAAAACCCTAAACCCTAAACACAAAAACATAAACCCTAAACCCCAAAACCTACACCCTAAACCCTAAACCCCAAACCCTAAACACTAAACCATAAATTGTAAACCCTAAACCCTAACCATTTTATAAAATTTTAAAAATTGTTTCTCAACTTTTATTTAAGTGTTTGTTAAAAGCATTTCCAAAAATGTTGTAGACCTTAAACACTAACCCCTAAGCCTAAACCCAAAACTCCAAATGTTAAACCCTAAACCTAAACCCAAAACCCCAAATGTTAAACCCTAAACCCTAAACCCTAAATCTTAAACCCTAAACCCTAAACCTTAATAATTTTATGACATTTTAAAAAGTATTTTGAAACTTTATGTAGGTGTTTATTAAAAGCATTTACTAAATTATTATAAAACCCAACCTTTAAACCCCTTTAAAAAGCATTTTGTAAATTTTATTTAATTGTTTATTAAAAGCTTTTATGAAAGTTTTCTAAACTCGAAATTCAATAGGCTAACAAAATATTCCTAATTCCACCATAAGATTGAGAAGGATAAGGGGATATAATTTCACCCTCTTTAGATATTGGAAAATAAGAAGAAAGGAAAGAAAAATTATACACGAGGCCATTTAAATTTACATATAAGTACATATCATGGAATCTTCTAAGAAGATTACAAATTAAGACTCCCAGTGTTCAAAACCGATTCAAACATGAACATATAATACAAATTGACAAAAACTTTTGATGGGTCTTTAACTACAAGGCCAGAAATACCTAAAAAATTGAAACTCAATTTCGTGAGAAGTGTTGGAGCATAAACAAGAAAAGGGTAAAATAGCAAAGAAGTGTAGAATTGTAATAATTTCTAGCATTATATAATGGAGGAGAGGAAGTTAGGTCCCTATCCTCTCCTCCTAGTTTTTTCTTAGGGTTCTTTTTTAGATTTATTTTGTTTGTTTGTTTATTTATGTAGGTATTGGTGTCCTTTTTCTCAATGTTTTTTGTCAATTTATTCTTCATTATAGTTTATTTTCTCGATCCTTCATGTTTTTTTATGTATTTTATGATTTATTGTTGACCCTGTCTTATTTATTGATTACTTTTCTGTGAATATATATATATAGATATATATATATATATTATAATATATTATATATATATATAATATATATATATAGATATAGTATAGATATAGATATAGAATATGTATATCTATAACATATATACATATACACACACACACACACACACACAACACACACACAACACACACATATATATATATATTTCTTTTGACTTGTGTATACTTTTGTTTTATTTTACTTATTTTTCCATTTTTTTTAATTTAGTTTATTTTATTTCCATTAATTATTTTATTTATTAAATGACCTTGTCTCGATTAGGGTCTTGACACATTTTTATAATTTTTGACTTCCCTCCTTGTTTAGAGTTTGACTTTTTTTTTTATTATCTTTTTTCAAAAACTTCTTATTTAATATAGATGTTACTTATTAATAGTTTTTAATAAATTAACAAACTAATATTATTATTTAAATATTATTTCTCAAAAAATAGTCGTTTAATATAGCCGTTAATAATATTTGTTTTTAATATATTAATAAATTGATATCATAATTTAATTTTATCCCTTACTTGAAATTATGTCTCTACATTTCTCTCTATTTATGCCTTTTCCATGGTCTTCCTCTTCATCTGGTGCTCATGATGAACCACACTTGTTGGTTCAAAACGCATCGACCAAAACTTTCTCTTATGTGATTTCTACCGAAAGAATTTGCTAAACTAAATTGGTGTGACTATCTCGACATAAAATATGGGGAAATGTATGAATCATTGTATCTATTGTGATTGGCTTCTCAAGAGAATATAATATAAAGTAACACTTTGTTGGCTCTATGCTACATTGTTTGTCTTCTTCCATTCCTATGTTCCTTATCTTCGTGCCATTTCTTGTTTTCCTTTATACTAGTAACCAATGGTCATTTTCTACTACATTACAACAAGTATACATCAAATTTTTTGGAATATTTTACTAAAATATTAAATATTGTAAAATATTTGTGGATCTTTCAATGAATCATAAAATCCTGTAAAATATTAGCGAATCATTCACTTAATTATAAAATCTTGTAAATTATTGGTGAATCCCTCATTTAATATTTACATCAAGTTACTTTTCCTTCTTATGCATTGATTCTCTAATATAAAAATAGTTATCCATTTACTTCACTTCAAATAAACCAACATCTTTAGGATTTTGTGGTTCATCGTCATCTATAAGTTTTTCAAATCCTTGGCGTGTAACTATTATAGTGACTATTGTGTTTCCTTCTTCAATCAAAACTCTAATAATTGTTGATCAATACACAATTTCTTTAAATTACACAAAATTCACAATGAGATTGACTAAAAGATAAAATATATAATGAAATTTAATTTCCTATATGATAAAAAAATCAATTAAAACAATTTCATATAAAGCCACAATTTTCGAGTTTAAAAATATATCCCATGAAGAAAAATTTTCATTACTTAGTATAACATGTTACAAAATAAGTATCGTCAAAGGATTTCCACTTCGAAAGTGATAATACACTAAATAGTGTCTCATCCTCCACTAATTGCATGTATTGCTCCTTTAGCCTTTCCCTCAAAAGTATAATTTCATTAAAAGAATGTTTTCCCCATGATAATAGATCCCCTACAATCAACACCTAGGAAGCTAGAGCATAGGTAATTTTTCGATACAAATATATCCATGTAGAACATATTTCCCTTTCCTAATAAATATTTTGAAATAAAATACAAGATAAAGAGTGGATTCTTTAAAAAGTGAAGAAACTTAGGTCATGCCAAAAAGTGAACAGTAAATTAATTTTTTTTCCTTAAACCAGTAGATATTAAAAAAATAATATTAATTATGCAAAATAAGTGGAATAACCAATCAATAAACAAAGCCATATATGATTCCTGATATCCTACGTTTCTCAGGTAAACATAAAAAAGGAAGAACATAAGGCTTCTTAATCAAGAAGCAACGTTAACTTTAAGCCACTACTTTTAAAATCAATGCCAATTGGATGAAACTAGTCATTCCCAAACAATTGGTTCATTGAACAACAAAATTAGAACTCTAAGTGTTTAAGGGACTAATAAAAGTTTTAAACGAAATAAACACAAAATTTTTATTCTTAAAAATGCTTCAAATTATTGGCCAAGGCATCAGATCTAAACGTTAAATAAATTTCATGTACTTGAATGACTATGTTTGTGCGTGGAGAAAATAATCCTAAATCTATTACTTCTCATTTAATAGTAGGATAATATGTATGTGAAGACATATGTTTTGGATTCATGAGACTGTATCTTTTATTTCTAACTGTGGAGAAGATAGTGACAATTTAATATTTGAACTTAAGTCATGAATCTTAAATTAACTTGCATATCACCACCTCCACCTCCATCTCCTCCTCCTCCTTCTCCACCTCCACCTCCATCTCAACCTCCACCTCCAACTCCTCCTCCTCCTCCAAATCCACCTACTCCTCCTCTCCTCCACCTCCACATCCACCACCTTCTCCTCCTCCTCTGCCTCCGCCCCCTCCACCACCAACTTGACCACCAACTCACTCTCTTCCTCCACCTAAACCACCACCTCCTCTACCTCCACCTCCACCTCCACCTTCACCTCGTTTGCCTTGTCCTCGAGATCCACCTCTAAATCCACCACCACATCCACCTTGACCTCCTCCACCACGACCACCTCCCCCTCCTCCACTTCCTCCTCCCCAGCCTCCACCTTTATCTCCTCCTCCACATTTCCTCCACCTCCACCTACTCCTCCTCCCCCTCCACATCCCAATCCTCCTCCTCCTCAACCTCCTCGTCCTCCACCACCTTCACATCCACATCCTCCACCTCCACCTATATCTCCACCACCTCCTACTATACCTCCACCTCCACCACCTCAACCTCCACTCCCTCATCCACTTCCACCTCCTCCACCTCCACAACCTTCTCCTCCACCTATGCTTCCTCCTCCCCCATTTCTGCCTCCACCTCCTCCTCCAACACCTCCACCTACACCTCAACCTCCTCCAACACCTTTGCCTACCCCTCTACCTTCTCTTGTGCCTTTGCCTCTCCCACCACCACATCCTTCTCCTCCTCTGCCTCCTCCACCTCAACCACCACCTCATCTACTTCCACCTCAACCTCCGCCTTCAACTCTTCCGCCTCTTTTTCCACCTACATATCCACCTCCACTACCTCCGCCACCCCTTCTCCTCCACCACCTCCACCTACACCTCCACCTCCACCA
>APFE030677322.1:13187-25197 GCA_000404065.3 Pinus taeda
CACCACCACCACCACCTCCACCACCACCACCATCTCCTCCTCCAACTCCACCTCCTCCACAACCTCCTCCTCCACCTCCACAAACACCTCCTTCACCACCTCCACATCCACCGCCTCCTGCTCTTTCTCCTCATCCTCCTCCTCCACCTCACATTCACCTCTCCCTCTGCAACTCCACCTCTACCTCTGCCTCTGCCTCTGCCTCTTCTTCTTCATCCTCCACCACCACCAACACCACCACCTTCTAAACATCCTCCTCCTCCAGCTCCACCACCACCTCCACCTTTGCGAGCTCCTCCACGAGCTTCCTGACCCCCTCCTTCACCACCACCCCATCCTCCTCCTCCTCCACCTCCTCCTCACACTCCTCCACCACCTCTACCTCCTCCTCCACCACCACCCACTCCACTAACACCACCACCTCCTCCTTTGCGTCCACCTCCATCACCTCTTCCACCTCCTCCTCCTACTCCACCTTGACCACCACCTCCTCCACCTTCACCTCCTCCTCCACCACCTCCTCCTACTCCACCACCATCACCTCCACCTCCTCCTCCACCACCTCCACCTCCACCTCTCCCTCTCCCTCTCCCTCTACCTCCACCTCCACCTTCGCCTCATCACAAAACCTAAAAAAAATCAAAATTTCATATCATTTGATTCTCTTTATTTATAACACTGCATATCATTTCATTATATTTATTTAGAATACTTATTGATTCATTCTTTAGAGTGATAATTCAGATACCAATATATGCATGATAATATAACAAATAACATGTATAGAAATTTGCAATATAAATTAGTAATATGAGAAGAACAATTTAATTAAAAAAAATTGTGACAATTACATAAATAATATCAAAAGTTGTTGACAAAAATCACACCGATGTCAATATTTATTTTTAATGTCCAAAACTATTTAAAATCAATATATTAATTATACAAAATATTTAAAAAAGAAGATAAACAAAAAGCAGAATTACCATAGACATAAAATTTGGTAACATACAAACACAACACAAAAAAACCTCATAAAGCCTCCATTGGTCATAAGCGTTATTATTGTCGTGTTCCATCGTACTTATTGGAGGTTATTGTTATGTTATGGGTTCTATTTTCGTCATGGGAGCCCATGCGGCTTGAGCTAAGAGTTTTTATTTTACAACATATTTAGCGTTTTTCTCTTGGCAATAATATATAATATAAAAAAAATAAAAAATTAAGAACTTGTGCTGTTGCATCTATATACTAAATAATTTAATTTTTCCTAAACTAATAATTTACTTTCTTAACAATCACTCCATTGCAGGGAAATAAGAAATAAACCACATCAAGAAATTTTAAAATGTAGAAGAAGATCAAATACTTGATGAAAACCTGTATGGATTCATGAAGCGATTTGACAGCTTCCATGTGAGTAGCCTAGCCTAGCCTACTCTAATGTAGAATACACTACTCAATGCTAGAATATGTGAGGCTAGCCTACTCTAGCCTAGCCTATCCTAGTTTGGCCTACTCTTGTCTATTTTAGCCTACTCTAGCCAAGCATACGCTAGCGTGGCTGAGCATAGCTTAGCCTAGACTATTGTATCCTACTCTATCCTACCCTAAAATAGATTAGCGTAGCCTAACCTGGCATATTTTAGCATAGATTAGCCTAACCTACTCTTTCTTAGCCTAATCTAGTCAAGCCAACTCTAGCCTAAATTAGCAAACTATATCCTATCCTAATGTAGCCTATTCTATCCTACTCTAGCCTAGCTTACTCTAGCCTCACCTAGCCTAACCTACACTAGCACAACCTACACTATCATAGCCTACACTAGTGTAGCCTAATCTAGCCTAGCCTAGCCTACAATAGCCTATCCTACTCTAGTCCAACCTACTCAAGCCTACTTTAGCCTAGCATACTATAGCCTAGCCTAGCCAACCATAGCCTAACCTACCCTAGCCCACTCTTGTATTTTCTAAGCTACTTTGGCCTATTCTAGACTAACCTACTCTAGCCTAGGTTGGCCTACCATTTCCTAAGCTAACCTAGCTTAGCCTAGCCCAGTCTACTCTTCCTAGCTTAGCCTAACCTAGCCTACTCTAGCCTAGCTTAGCCTTGCTTAGCCTAACCTACTCTAGCCTAGCCTAGCCTTCTCTAACTTAGGCTACCCTACACTACCCTAGCCTTACCTACTCTAACATAGATTAGCCTAGCATACCCCACCCTAGTCTAGTGTCACCTACTCTAGCAAATCATGTTCTATCCTAGATAGTCCTATCCTAGTGTAATCTAGCCTAATCTATCCTCGCCTTGCCTACTCTATCCTAGACTACTCTGGACTAGCCTATTGTAGCCTAGACTACTCTAGCCTAGAGTAGACTAATGTAACTTAGAGTAGCCAAGCATACTCTAGCCTAACCTAGCGTAACATAGCCTAGTATGGCCTACCTTAGCCTAACCTATTTTATTATAGCCTGCTCTGGCCTAGCTTACTCTATTGTATCCTAGCCTAGTTGGTCTACTCTAGCCTAGCCTAGCCTACACTCTCCTAACATAGCGTTGCATACGATATTCTAGCATAACCTACTCTAATCTACCTTATATGTTATCTTAATCTATACTAGACTACCTTAGCCTAATTTATCATAGCCTTGCCTACTATATTCTAATCTAACCTAGCCTAAACTACTCTAAACTAGATTAATCTAGAGTAGTTTACTCTACCTTCGCCTAACCTGGCCTACTTTGGCCTAGCATAACCTAGCCTTTCCTACTGTAACTTACTGTTTCCTAGCCTAGCCTGGCCTAAGCTACTCTAGCTTAGGCTAGCATAGTCTAGGATAGTATGACCTATTGTAGTCTATCATAGCCTACTCTACTCTAGCCTAGTCGATACTAACCTTTTCTACCCTAGCCTAACCGACTCTAAACTAGTCTAGGCTTACCTACTATAGCCTAGCCAACCCAACATAACTTATACTGATCTAGCCTTTTCTACTCTAGCCTAAATTATAATATCCTAGCCTCCTCTAGCCTAGCATACTCTACCCTATACTAGCCTACTCTACCCTATACTAGCCTACTCTTACCTCACCTTGCCTATCCTTATTTACACTATCCTAGCCTACTCTTGTCTAACGTGACCTACTCTTCCATATCCTACTATAGCATAGCCTACTCTACCCTATACTATCCTACTCCACCATATGCTAGCCTACTCTAGCCTATATTAACTACTATATACTATCCTACTATAGCGTAGCCTACCCTAGCCTAGCTTACTCTATTGTAAACTAACCTTCTCTACACTATCCTAGCCTACTCTTACCTAACCTAACCTACTCTACCATTTCTTTCGATAGCTTAACATTGCGTAGCCTAGCATAGCCTAGCCGAAGTGACTTTAGCTTAGCCTAGCCTAGCCTAGTATAGTATGGCCTCTTGTAGACCATCCTAGCCTACCCTACTCTAGCCTACCCTACCCTACCCTACTCTAGCCTATCATAGAATAGCCTTCTCTACCCTAGCCTGGCCCACTCTAGACTATCATAGGCTTACCTACTATAGCTTAGCCAATTCAGATTAGCCTAGATTAATCTAGCCTTGTCTACTATAGCCTAGCCCACTACATCCTAGCCTAATCTAGCATAACCTCCTCTAGCCTAGCCTACTCTTCCCTATACTAGCATACTCTTACCTAACCTAGACTAACCTTCTTTACAATACCCTAGCCTACTCTTTCCTAACCTAACCTACTCTTGCGTAGCTTACTTTTTCGTGAGCTACTCTAGCCTAGCCTACTCTACCGTATAGTAGCCTACTCTATCCTATAGTAATGTATTATATCCTAGCCTACTCCATCCTAGCCTACTCTACCCTAGCCTACTCTACCCTATACTAGCTTACTCTTACCTGACCTAGTATAACCTTCTTTACACTATCCTAGCCTACTCTTACTTAACCCAACGTACTCTACCCTTTCTTGCTATAGCTTAACTTTTCTTAGCATAGCCTAGCCTGAGCTATTCTAGCTTAGGCTAGGCTAGCTTAGCCTAGGATAGTATGGTCTGCTGTAGACTATCCTAGCCTACCCTACTATAGCCTAGCCTAGCCTAACCTTCTCTACCCTACCCTAGCCTAGTCTAGTCTAGCCTAGGCTTACCTACTATAGCCTAGCCAACCCAGCATAGCCTACACTAATCTAGCCTTGTCTACTTTAGTATAGCTTACTATATACTAGCCCACTCTGGCCTAGCCTAGCCTACTCTGGCCTAGCCTAGCCTACTCTACCCTATACTAGCCTAGCCTACTCTACCCTATACTAGCCTAGTCTTACGTGACCTAGCCTAGCCTACTCTTTCCTAACATAGCCTACTCTTTCCTAGCCTTACCCAATCTAACCTTGCCTAGCCTTTCCCAATCTAGCCTTTCCTAGCCTAGCCTACTCTAGCCTAGCCTCGCCTAGTCTACTCTAGGATAGCTTAAAATAGCCTAGCCTAGCCTACTCTGTCATAGCCTAACCTACCCTGGCATTGCATGGACTAGCCTGAGCTAGACTAGCCTTTTGGACTAGCATAACCTAGACTAGCCTTTCCTACTTTAGCATAAACTACCCTAGAGCAGTCTACTATATCATAGCTTACCCTAGCATTCTCTAGCCCACCCTAGCCTAGCCTAGCCTATCATAGCCTAGACTATGCTACTCTAGTATAGCTTAGCCTAGTCTAGCCTAGCCTATCCTATGCTAGCCTAGATTACTGTAGCATAACCAAGCCTACTCTAGCCTAGCATACCGTAACCTAACCTAACCTAACATAACCTATCCCAGCCTAACCTAACCTAGCCAAACCTAATCTACTCTACCTTAGTCTACTCTAGCCTAGCCTACTATGTTGTAGCCTACTCTAGCCTTGCCTAGCATACTCTTGCTTAACCTAGCCTACTATTTCTTAGCCTAGCCCACTCTAGTCTATCCTACCCTATTGTAATCTAGCTTAGCTTAGCCTAGCCTAGGTTTCCTATCATACTCTAGCCGAGGTTGCCCTACTCTAGACTAGTGTATCCTAGCATTTCCAAGCCTTGCGTAGCCTAGACTACTATATTGTAGCGAAGCACACCATTATGTAGGCTAGTCTATTCTAGCATAGCTTAGGCTATTCTACTTTAGCCTGGCCTAGCCTACTCTAGACTATCTTATATTAACCTAAGCTAAGAAAATCTAGGTCCAAGGTGTAACAATGAAATTAAATACCTTATTGTTAAATAAATAAAGATAATGTAAAATTCTTGGAAAGCAAGACACCAATAGATGGGGTTCTTGCCAAATGAAATCGCATTGGTCAATGGGAATGGATAATTCTTTCATGATAATACTTCTAGATCCAATTCTAGATAATCTTAATGGATTTGGAGATAAATATTCATTAGGTTACTTAGCTAGAGAGATGTAGAAAAACATAAATTCATTATGGGAGAGAAAGGCATGCTTTTATGAGGAAAATCCTTGAGGGAGAGAAAGGTGAACTTTTCTTGGAAAAGGCTAGGAAATGGATAAAAAAGATCCATAAAAGCAGGATGCCGTTAACGGAAACCATATCATGAAAGAAGGTATTATATACCCATTGAAGAGACCAACAAGAGCCAGTTGATCCATGGCAAGAACTCTTGGCTCAAAGGTGAACTCGAGGAAGTCAGTTCTAGGTTGGGTGGCGGTGCTCAGTTTCCAAGTGACTTTCTTCAGCCGATCTAGTTTGCTACAATTTCTTGGGATGTTTTGTATGTGTCTCCTTACTCTTTATGTTGTCATATATTTAAACTTATGTGTTATCTCGACTTTCAAGATGATAAATATTTATGCATGAGACAAGTATGTATGATGAATAATTATGTTTTTTTGGATTTGAAATTGTATAGCCCATGGCTCGAATTATCTATGCTATGCATTATGCATCATGGGGTGAATTGCATACATTGAGGCCTCTTTCGTCTATTTAGTCGCTATGATTCATATTGCACAAGATATATCTTAGTAATACTTTCGACTATGACGTTAGGACTATGATCATGATATATGGAAATGCTCGCTATAGTGTATATATGACAAAATTTCCATTAATGCTTGTGTAGAGTCATCAAAGAAATGAAACTCGAATGCATAATCTTATCTTGTTGAATGCCTATGATTGATTATTTTCTCAGAGTTGTAACGTATGCATAGGAAATGTTGAAGGGTTGATTTCAGAGTGTAGTAACTAAGTCCATTAATTGAACTTAAAATTCCACACTGAGGATCCAATGGAGTATAGTAGGTATTTGTTAGTATTATGCCAAGGGAGTATGTGACAAGTTGCATACATCGAATATTGTGGTAAGACAATTTGGTTTTGGAAGCTAGATTTACTCTTACAACTAAAACAACTTCATCAACTCAAATTTCCATTCATAGCGAAATTTTTTTCAAGAATGGTAAACTAAAAATCTTGAATTTATTAGAATGATTATCCATGTTTTATATGATTTATCATTATTTCTATTGCAATTTCAATACCATTATACACCACCACTAGCATTTGAAAATTATTAATGGTAATGGTTCCTAATCATTGCATAACATTTATGGAAGTCTTCTTTGGAATTAAATTAGATGCTCCATACATTTACCAATTTTTATTTTTATTTTAACTGTAAGTATCCAAATAAATTTAAAATTTCCATTTATATCATATTTAATTATAAATATATTTTAAATACCATCTAATATATTTTCATATTTCATTCATAAAATTTATTAATTCCCAATATAATAAACATCTTTAATTCTTTGGAAAATAAACCTTAACTATATAAATGAAAAATTCAAAATTAAAAGGATTTGAAACCACAAAAAAACTAGTTATTTAAATGCTTTTATACCCTAACTAATGCCTCATATTTATGGAAGTCTTATTTGGAATTAAACTATCTCTACACATTTATTACATTTTACTCTTTTTTTTTTAAATAATAAGTACAAAAAAAAATTAATACATCTATTTATATCATATTAGATTTAATATATTTTAAATAATATTTGATATGTTTTGATACTTCATTCATAAAATTTATTAATTCACAATCTAATCAATATACTTAATTATTTAAACAATGAGTATTAGTTATAATAAATATGTATTTTTAACCCTATGATTATATTTTCTCTCTCTTTGGACCAAGTTTGATTGTAATTTGGAGGAATGTTTTAGGCTGACTTTATTCTACATTGAAGGCTGAGTTTGATTGACTTTGACCGAGCCAAAAAGGAGGTATCTGGACCATTTATTGTTCACTTGTTAGGGCACATTGATTGTTGTTGACTTTCCAAAATTACGGAACTTCATCAGGCTTATCAGATTTATATTGGTTTGGGTAATTTACAAAAGTCAAGTCACATTGACCTTGACTTTCATCATTATACTATATTGGACATTCTCTCTCTGTTGAACATTTGATATTTGATAATAAGAAGGATAGATTAAGGATTTTCTCCATCTTGGCGATTTTTTCCCTGACTTTAGCTGAATATTGGTGTTCTCTTGTCTTGACTTGTCTTCTGCATTTATTGTTTATGCTCTATCTACAGTTATGGTCGATGTGAATTAATGGTTTATGTGATTTATATTGAGAATAAAAGTGGAACTAACATTGGGCTAATAAAAGGACATTGAAGTAATTGTTGTAAGCATAGAGCATACCATTGTTATCTAAAATTAACATATATTCATAAATTTCATAGCAATATTTCACCTGCATTACTCCAGCATCTTGATATTTGTAATTCAACTATTTGTAACTACAATGTTCTTTGTATGGCCTCGTGCATACATATTATGCACCATAAATATAATATTCTCATTTTGAGCTCACAAAAACCTATGCATATTGTTGGATTCTATTTGTTGATCTTTCTTTAATGCATCTTCACAACACATAATTTTTTTCCATTCTGAAAGGAACCCTAACTTTCTGGAGAAATTTAGCAATGAAACATTTCCAAAGCCAATCCTTGTCATGTATATAAGGGATCTAACTAAATAGGTCCTTGAATATTTTCTCGTAATATCTAACCAACTCAATAGGAAGTTGTTGGATTTCCTTAATTTTTGGTGCCATGACATGCTTAACATCTTGGTTTAAAAAAAAAACAGGAAATAAGTGTTAATTTCATCCTTTATTCTATTAATATTTTATGTAAAGTTCATGAACTAGGTTAATCTTTTTTTCTTATTACACCCACAAACTATGTCACTTGCTTTGTTTGTAGGACCCCCATGTTTTTTCACAAATAAAGCAATGCCTCTTTGGACACTCATCTTTTTCATATAGAAGGGGGTGCTTAGCATTAACATGAATCATAATTGTTGTTATTAATAGTTATAATGACATGCTTGGTGGCCAATTTGGAATCAACTAACTTAAAATAATGAATGGTATCTTTCAACTAATCTAGTTTCTTGTTTCAATATGTGACTTTTGACACTGTGTTCTTTTGTTACTACTTATTTTCAATAGTCTTGGTTTTTATATTTGACCACCATTTTTTATGCATTATGTATCTTCATTGAACCTTGCTACTACTTATTTTTAATAGTCTTGGTTTTTATATTTGACCACCATTTTTTTATGGATTATGTATCTTCATTGAACCCCTCTGTCAGATGTGTTTTAACTTTTCCAATGATTAAATTTGGTGAGGGATTCTCGCCATGAGATTTTCATATTGTGTAAGAAAGTTAGTCTCTCCTCCAAGTATAACATTGATCCAAGTGCCTTCCATCTCTAACATTTAGATCCAAATTCTACCAGTAAATTTATAATCTTCATTTTGTTGACCCCAAACTAAGGCTAGACCAAATTAATTATGCAGGTGGCATTGAGGGATTTCATCAATATCAAGACATGGTCTTGTTGGATTTAACGTTCTAAGTATTGCATATCTCTACCGTCCACTCATTGACTTCCACAATTTTCATACTTTATAAACATATGCAAGCTCCCAAGCCTGCCTCCACCATATTCATATCTCATCTAGTTTAGGAATTGTTGTAGTTGCTACCTCTTCCACATCCAATCATTCATAATCTCTTGACTCAATTATGTTTGGCACTTTGTTGACCCATTACTACACTAAACTTCTTCTCTATAGATTGACAAGGGTCCATATAATCAAATAGCTTATATCCTCTTTTAACTTTTTCCTTGCTCAATTTTATACAATTTGATCAAGGGTTTGTGTCATTCTTTTCTTCTTTCAATTAGTTTCTTCAAATAGTTTTCTAATGTATACTCTCTTTGCCTCTCAATAGCTTGTTTATTTCTTCTTTTTGGAACGATTGAACTTTCTCACAACCGCCTCCTTTAGTCTAGGCAACTATGGCTTTTCTTATTCTTAGAGGTACCTCATGAGTGGCTACACTACAATTATCAATCCTGAACTCACTCTTGGTCAATGATGGTAATCATTATTTCATTTTCTTAAGAAATACTTTAAATTCTCTTGTTTTTATTTTTTCTTTCAACTAGTGTTGATTGAAGTTCTTAGAAGAGGTCATGTTTTGACGTAGTGTCCAGCTCCCTTGTTGATAAGAAATTTATATAATATTGTCAATATAAGGAAGAGGGATTTGTTGTGTAAGTCATCGTAGAAACTCGTTAAATTTACAGCATCCAAATTTGTGTGTTCTTCAATTTATTGTTGCTAGGAAAACTGTGTTGAGGGAAAAGCAAATTGCAAATTTGGATACTCTGTTATTGTCGAGAGAAAAGCAAATTACAAATTTATTACAAATTTGGTAAATTTAAGAAAACAAATTAGTTAAAAAGAAAAACTAAAATTTTGTTTACAACAAATTTGATACCATGTTTTTAAATAATCCTTTTGAAATTCCATTATGACTACTATTGGCAACAACAAAAAAAAATGTCGCAATCCAACATGTTTTTTCCACATCTGCTTTTGCAGAGGTGGCAGTGAAGAGAAGTGATGTTTCGCAGTCAAGAAAAGAACGACCGTTGCAGAGGTGGCAGTGCTTTTTTGCAGAGGTGGTAGTCAGGAAAAGCAGGACCGATGAATCCAACCAGTACTATTTATTTCCAATCTTTCTCCCAATCTCTGCCTTCTCCCAATCTCCTCTCCTCCTCCTCCTCCCATGGCTACCTGTGCTGGGCTGAGTCTGGTCTTGTCTTGGAGCTCCATGTCCTGTCATGTCATGTCTGATCTGGTATGAGTTTTGTATGAGTCTGGTTTGGTTTGGTCTGTATGTGTTGTTGGTTGTGTGGTACTGGGAGGAGGTGAAAGTAGACATGACATCAAAGCAATAAAATTCAATTTTTAATCAGCAGGAACATAAGCGAAAGGAGGGTTCAATCCCAGGCAGTTATATGAGGAGATATCCACCCACATCCTTCTCAATCTTTCCTGTACCTGTAAGATCTATTTTATTTTCACTGGGTTTCCTTTTTTTAATCTTGATGCACAGATTTTATATGTGCTTAGTAAGTGACGACATGCATTACATTAAATTACAGGCCTCAATATGAATTACAAAGTGACAACATACATTAGAGGGTTCAATATGAATTTTGTAATTTCATGCAATTGGCTCGCTCTGTTCAAGTATTATTGAATTGCCCAACTAAACTTAAATATGATATGAATTGCTATTGGTATTGGTACCTGCATCATCAGTTTTCGAATCCACAGGTGTGCGCAAGGATTGAATCCCAGGTAGAGTAGGTACATTTCCTTGCATCTTTCTGGTTATATATTCAAATATATACCCAATGATGAGTGGAATTAGCAGGAACTAATTTGGTCTGGCATCGGCCCTTTTCAAGCTGTAATTTGATTTTGGTCATTTGATTTGGGATCGCCCTTCAAGCTATTAACGGAGTGGAGCTGCATAATTATGAATCCTAACCTTATTCGTTGTGGTTGTGGTTGCATATATGCAGGTCTCTCTCTTTCTGTGTGGTGGCTCCCAACGTCCCTGAAATGCATCTCACAGTTCCAATGTCAGGGGCCGTTCTTAACAGAATGCCTGGCCTGCTCTGCTCATTTCAAGCCAATTCCTGCCTCTCGTCATGGACGAAAGCAACCAGAAGCTCAACCTTTGATACCCATGCCCACTGCTGCGCTTCAATTCCTTGATACCCATGGAAATTGACTTGCACTGCCCAAAAGAGGAGGTCTATACAGTGATGATAAACAGGGCCATGGAACTTGGCTTGCATTGTCGAAACAAGTAGGTCTGATAAATGTCAGTAGAAAATGTGTAACTTACCTTTTAGAATTTGGGAGGATTAAATAATTGAATCGTATATTATATTGTGGTGTAGGAGTTATGTTGGAAGCTATGTGGTTATAGCAAGTATCAACTATCCAGAGGACGCATAGATTTCAGGGGAATCTCAATTGAATACATTTGTTTTTTCACATGACGTGACGCAGAGACCTGTACTAGTACTACTGTGCTAAAATTATATTATGCCGGGCATGGTTATCTTGGATTCAAAATTAAAGGTGGACAGGACAGGATAAAAATTGTGGTAAGATTCGTCCCATCTTTTCATTCTAAATTTTCTTTCTGTAGATCAGGCTGGATTCCAAATTATGCAGTTTTGTTTTGTTTTTATTATACCTGTTAAAGGTTTTAATTATGCACTGTTTTGTTTTGTTTTTATACCTGTTAAGGTTTTTCTCACAAAGGAATTGGGTTTTGATTTAATGATTTGGCAGAGCAGTTGAACCCCATGATGTGCTGATTGAATACCCCGACAATGGACGCACATTCAAACAGCGCAGTTATTGAGGAGATCCACAGCGGCAATGGAAGGTGGATGACCTGGAAGTGGCAGCGATCCACTCTGACGGTGACGGCTACGATCATATGGAGAAGATGAGAAGTCCGTTGAGTGTAGTGGAGGAGGTGGAGTCCATGCCCCTCTTCCCATTCCAACTTTACAAATATATATATATAT